>JANTOQ010999769.1:0-17599 GCA_027564595.1 Bythotiara depressa | reverse complement strand
TAAAAAAAATGCATTTTTCTGCAAAACGACGTTGCTTATATTTTTTTCAAATGTGCCATCTTAACCTAATATGAACGCTATATAAAAGGTGATAAAACAGACTTTCTAAAAAGTTTTGCTTAAAGAGAAAAAATTATGTTTTTAAATTTGGAGATTTTCCCTGTGTGTATCCTTAAGCAATTTCCAAAAATGTATATCTAGCAACGTTCGCATAAATTGTTTCCGTTAAGACTTCCTTGGTTAAACTATTTTAATTGATATGAAGTATTATTATTTCACGATGTATAAATTACCAGTGAATGAAGGACATCTTTTGAGTTGTAGTGCAGTAGGAGTTAGTCTAGACCAATAAAGTAAGGAAAGTTTCAGATTGAGTGCCGTGAATCCGATTTCCCGATTTCCTAAAAAACCTTTTAAAAACAAACTAATTAGTCTAGCGCTGTAGTGGGTGGATATCTGGTTGCCAAATGTAATACTGTTTTGAAAGTAAAATTATTCATATAACAAAGGAAAAACTACTGTTTAAAGATCCCTATTATTATTGTTTCGTTATAGTATCCTTGACAAACGTCATAAAACAACATGCAGAAGAAGTGAATGATGAACAGCCGAAGGTTATACAAGAAATTAAAAAAGATGTACCAAAAGTTTCCAAAAATGGTAATATGTATTTCTTCTTATATGAACTAAACACCTCTTGGTAGTTTGAGAATTTGCACAAAACGTTGTTAACCCTTATCAGCTTTTATCAGCTTTTACAAACTTTAGTATTTCATTTCCAATTTCTAACACCCCTGGAAAAAGAAAGACAGCAAAGAAATGTATATAACTTTGAATAATTTCCGGGGGGCAGCAGCACTATGGGTTAATATAATTTGTAATTGAAAACATTTAATTGCTACACAGTTTTCTAGTTAGCAGTTAATTTTCAATTTTCAATTTCCATGGTAATTGTGTCAAATACTAGTTTAAAACTTTATTTTATTTATTTAACAGTCGCTCACTATTCACATTTCACTCACTGTTTATTTAACAGTCACACATTGTTGTTCTCTTCTCTAATGCTATTACACAGTTTTGTTAGTTATGCATTCGTTTAAAATATTTTATAAACGCTGCTGGAGTTATATGTATCACCGTAATCTATTTTAGATAAAATAGTTGTTGCAGCTATTATTTTTTCTAAGCTTTCAGCTCAGAGAGATTTACAACACGCACACTGCAAGGAGCACATTCGCATATGAAGTTCAACTCGCTCACCATTGCCACAGCTCCACGACAGTATATTGAGGAAGAGATTATAAATTATAGATAGATTATAAATTCTCAAAAGTTCGTAAGACAGTGTTTAGACAGATCCACATGTCCAAATTTCTAAGTATACTTTAAAGTTATGGATCACACCGTCAACACGCGAAATAATAGGTTGAGTATTGTCATTCCAAAACTGCGAATGGAATTCGATTGCAAATCTTTTTTTTCTTCAAGGAGTGACATTATACAATGAACTTCCATCAGAAATATGGATGGAAAAATATATTTATGTGTCCAAGACACTATTAACACGTCATTTTAATATATTTATATGTTCAAGACACTATTAACACGTCATTTTAATATATTTAACCTTTTATTTTCAACCTGCATTATTTATATATATTTCCTTATATTTCGTTCTCGTAAGGCATTTAATTGACAGTTTTTCGCTTTTGTTGTGAACAGCTACCTACTTCTCCATGGTTATATGACGGCCACACTAATATCGATATTTTATTTTATTGTTTTTTGTTGTTGTTTGTGTTTGTCTTTTTTGTTTTTTGTTTTTTTTATGACTGTGTTTTTCACTTGTGCCTATTGTGTTTATATTTTGTTTCTTTATCAATATACCCTGACACACATGTGGTGGTCCCTGTGGTTTGTTTTATATTTTATATTTTGGTCTAATCTAATCTACTTTCATAACCTCTTTTAATTATATATAATATAATATAATATATAATGCTCTTTTAATTATATATAATATAATATATAATGTTCTTTTATTTATATACCGTAATTATTATTAAAATTTTCGATTTTTTACCTGGGCGCTTAATCGAGAGGGGCGCTTAAAAGAAGTGGGCGCTTATTAAATTTCTCACCAAATTGAGATAAGGTATAAAAGAAAATTGTGTACTGCTTTGTAGTTTGTCTTCCTTTTATATTACTATTTATGACTAAAATGTCTAAATTGTATCGAAGAAAAGAAAAATTTACAACTCTTGAACTCAAGCATAGAAAAAAAGGACTGTACAGAATGTTTTCTGTATATAATAACTACAATTAACTGTGAAAAAATATTCTGTAACGTGAAAAAATGTTTAAGTGTAAATCCTGTATAAATATTCGTTATAAATAAATAAATAAAAAATAAAAAATAAAAAATTCAGATAGTCCATAATCCAGAAACTTTAAAAAGTTTAGGGTATAAATATTTGAAGTTAAAGTTTTGAAAACTGTTGCCCTATTATGGGTGTCTTCCCTAAATTTTATTAATAAAGTTTTGATTGAATGATTTTTTCTAAACCTGGTTTGTGTTTGTTCGTATATTAGATTTTGTGTTCAATAAAATCTGTTAATTGATTCAAAATAATTTAACATAATTGGAAGAACTAGTATTGGACGATAGTTACTTAGTACTAATGGCAATTTACACTTTGAAATTGGGCTAGTTCTGGCGATTTTCCAAGCATCCAGATAAATCAGTTGAAAATTTTGGTTAATGTTGATGTAATGATTTAGTTGATGGGTATATTGTCGTATCCTTATGCGTAATCAATATGCTTGGTTTCCTTTTCTACGTAATCTCCTTTGATTTTAAAAGCGTTGTGTTTTGATAAAATTTTGTAATTTTTAATCACATGTACCTTTTGATTTTGTTAATCGCTTTGAAATTGTTAATGGGACTCACTCAAGCATTTCGCCCATCCCAGCATCTCGGCTGGCATATTTCTCAGTAAGTAATGAACCTATATTAACTGTTAAGGAGAGCAATACGGAAAAAAATTTAGCCGAGTTGTGCCCGAGCTTGCGAGGGTACTGCACAAACTGAGGGTAAATATTTTTCCGTATTGCCCTCCTTAACAGTTAATATAGTTAACTTATAATTACCCGGGAGGCTGCTACATTTCGAGTTGTCCGCATCGAGTTCCCCCGCTCGATCACGCCCATTTTTCAGAGCGGGGAACTCGGACGTCTCAATGCATCGAGTTGACCGCTGTCGTTTTAGGTAGCGGGGAACTCTATCAGAAAATATCGAGTTGTCCGCATATTTTTCATAGCGGGGAACTCGGTCAGCTTATTTTATTTCCCGCTTTCCCCGTCTTGAAAGATTGGTTTACACGATACAATTTTAATTCTTTTTAAAATTATTTTTACTGATGGTAGGACTTCAAACTTGGTCAAATATTAATTAAGACAACGCAATCGTAATAAGGCGTACACATTGTGACAAATTGTAACGTTCTTTGGCGACGTCATGGCATACACTCTCCTTCACAGAGGTTTTTTACATAAATGAATCTTGCAAAAGCTTGGAATCTTTGCAAGTTAAGACAATAATGAATTGCCATGAAATATATTTATCAGCCACGCCCTTTGTGATGTCAAGACGTTCATTCTCCACCACAGAGGTTTTTTCAAAAATGTAGCTTATGTGAATGAAGGTAGCTGATGTCGAGAGACTCGAAGTCTTTGGTAAAATGACATATAGTCGACCTGCTATCTATCTTTATAAGCATTCACAAGACTTGTGGGAACGCTAAATTGACGACTGTGGCACGTTGTGCAAAGATGCACCTGGGAGGCGTGATCAATTGTCTCGTGAAGATTGTACTGTCTTAATCATCTGATCACGGTTGAAGGTCAGTAAGGTCAGTAGGATGGTACTTTTCGGGGGAAAATGTTTAATCGACCGTGTAAACAGGGTTTAAATTATTTCCTTGATGGACGAGGCTAATGGTGTCACGAAGATTATATATTAAAGTCGGTAACTTCTTTTTAGCGACATTTCTAATATTTACATTAATTGTATCCTCTAAAGGACTAAGTATTCTATTACGTCATCGACGGACGAATAGTAGTCAAGATGTCATTGTCTTAATTAAACATTTGACCAAGTTCGATGTTCGGAGTCACCAGTAAAAATACTATTCTAAAAATAATTAAACATTGTTATCGTGTAAACCAATCTTTCAAGACTAACGGGGAACTCGGTGACATATAATAAAATAATTTGGCCGAGTTCCCCGCTTTTACAAATAAGCTGGGAACTCGGAATCGTATTATTGGTATGAGCACAACTCGATCGAGTTCCCCGCTCCTGGGTTTTATGTCCCTAAATGCCAGCGATTCCTTAAGACGTCCGAGTTCCCCGCTCTGAAAGATGGGCGTGGCAGAGCGGGGAACTCGAAATGTGGCAGCCTCGTTACCCGGTCAGACAATATACATTTTAAACACTTGAAGGGAAGAGTGAAATTCGAAAAATATTCTTAAAAGTTATGCATGCATTCGAATTTTTTTCAACAAAACATTAAAACAAAATAAAGGGTTCAAATTGTCATCGTCATCATTGATAACAATTCGTTTCCTTTTACGAATAGTGTTAGCTGTTTTTATTCAAAGCGTAATTTATGATGTGAGCGCCATAAAAACTTGCAGGCAATACCGGATTCCAGTTTTCCAATATTTGTTTGGAAGTAAAGTCTTTGCTGGAACAACTTGAAGGGCGGATGGATTTGGTTGTTTTTTGTCAACGTCGTTGCTACTTAGAATGTTGGACGTTCAGTAGCCCTACTTGCTATGTGATAATTTCTTAAGCTATCTGTTTTCTTGTGTCAACTTAGTTGAGCGACGTAGGGAGGATCAATAAAGTGAGTTCGATATTGTTGTTTTTCTTGCACTATGATTCGCTACTTTACCCTGATGACTGATAAGAAGAAGTTTCTTTGCTTCTGACAGAAACTCCCCAATTCCATTCCTACATGTCGCTCATTATTAAAAATGTTATTCATCTTGTAGTTGAAGTTTCGTTTTATTACTACAAACAAAGTTGATTTACACGCTTACAGGTCGGTGGGCTAAAAACCTTTTGCAAAGACTTGCATTATAACTACTTTTTAGTCACTTTTTAAATTTGTTTTGTTTTGTTTACATAAAATCAGCGACATTATGCGTTGCCAATGACTCCGGGAAATACCGTAAAATATTAGCCCTGTTCTGACGTCATAAATTGCGCTTTACACCAATCAGATGCACGATGCAGCGCAGCTCTGATGACTGGGTGATAATTGGAAATGTGTGACAGTTATTGTATTGCTGTGATTTTTTATTGCTTTTAATTCATAGATAAAACCTCCAAAAAGACTGTAAGAAAACCAACAAGTAACAAGCCGATAGAAACAAAAGGAAAATCTGTGTCAAACAAAAAAAGCAGAAACGTACAAGACCAAGAAAAGTGAGTTAAATGTCTGCATGTTCCACTGTAGTGTCGTGTTAATGATTATTCATATGGGAGTTCCACTGTAGTGTCGTGTTAATGATTATTCAGATGGGATTTTTTAGGGGGTGCCTAAAAATTAGTTCAGATATCATTTGCAGAGAGTGTAAAAATGTATTAATGTAATAATTCTTCCTCTTCTTTTTTGACATATTTATTAACTTTTCTTATGACTGGGTGTTACCTCCTGCTTATTGTAAAATTCCTATTAGAAACCTTTGTAGTTTTATGAAGGGTATTATTACATTTTACCAACTTTATTTTTTATTTCGAAACATTAACCCCCTGGAAAACACAAAACAGCAAAGGAATGAGTAATGATTTAATTCATATCCGGGGACACCATCGCCAAAAAGTTAAGTAACTAAAATTTGCATTAGGTATACAATAACTATTTTCCTAGTCAATACTTTTTCTAACAAATATATTTTCTCCAAACAATACATACAAAAATTAAGCACATGTGTCGATTACAGGCTGATACGGGGTAGTTTCTGTGGAGAAGAGATTTAAAAATATTTAAAAATTAAATAAATCGATAGACGTACTGTAGGTAATACTTTGGCATAGTCAGCCACAAATTTATATTCGCCAACACTAACAACATGAATAAAACTCATGACTGCTCCACATATCCACATATTGCGTCAGTGACATCGCTTGTGGCGCACACAAACACATCAACACTGGTCATAATTTAGTTTTGTTGTTTCGTTTCAATTAATTAATTTTGTTGTGTTTTTTCAATTAAAGAAATTTGAAAAATATTGTTTTTAGATTTTGTTGTTAACTTCGGGTAAGAAAAACAACAGCGGGAGATATTTTGTAAAGTTTATTAAATCTAACTCCTGGTGTTTTATGATTGCTATTGATTTTATACAGTGTAAATGTTTCCATGATAAATACTAGGTATATCACTACGTAAGGTAAGCACAGTTAACTCAAAGGTGAGGTTTTTATGTCTATATATATATATTTCATATAGAGCTAGCTGCGTCTCAGTAAGTTTAATATGCAAGTTTATTTTGTGATAATGTTGCCTTGGTTTCAACGGTTTATATCCATGAGATGGATGTTTGGTTGTTGAGAAGGCTTCTTTTGTTTTTCTTTGATAAAGAGGAAATTGCATCAGAAAGTTGAGAAGAGAATATCTGCTGGGTCTCTTGGCTAAGTGGACTGTACATATAGATATATAGTTTTGTTTACTTTTCCTCCCGTTCTATTTAAATTACAACTATATCCGTAATTCAACTTTTATAGACAAACAGATTCCCTTCATTCGCTTAACATAATTGTAGAATTAATTTAATAGAGCCCTAAAGGCGGAGGAGAGTGCCGAATTCAATCCGTAAGTCTGTAAAAGCATCGATTCGAGCTCTACAGGGGGAGTATGAGAGATACAAGAGTTATTGTGTTACTGTTTCGTTTCATTCATTAGCTATCCTCTTACTAGGTGTGGTAAAAAACAAACTACGTTGACGCAACATTTCCCAGTACGGAGAAGTGAAAGAAAACTGAAATGTCTATCAAAAGTATGTATATTTTTCTTTATCGTCAGGAAGAGCGTCTATCGTCTGGAGAAGAAAACCTTCGAATTCTCGTCTAGACTATAAATCAGAATCTTACAAACGCTGAGGCATGAAAGAACTGTTATCTTTGAATCAACATTACTAGCTTTTGTAAATTAACCCTTAGACTCCGAAAGACGTGTTTTTGCGTCTTTTTGGTACCCTTCGTTACAGTGCGTATAACTCGGTACCGAAACGTCTACAGGAAATAGAAGATAGTGCATTGTAATCTACGTTAAATTCTGCGTCCAGTGTTTCTTTGATGCCGTTAAAGTGCAACAAATCGCTGCTGTGCAGCGAAACTGGTAAAAAATTCCCACTTCAGTACTTCGGAGTCTAAGGGTTATTTCATCCTATAATATTAACGTGTTATCAAGTGGCAAGCTCTATGTTTCCTTTCTCCTCAGAATAAGTAAATTTTCCAAGGTGCACGTGTGCACATGTGTTTATTTTAACGAGCTAACAACTCGCTGCCAACTTATATAAACTGACAAGGACTTTGGTAACTTATATAAGCTGACAAAGGACTTTGGTAAGGAAACCCTCGGTAGATTTTCATGCTTTTTTTCTGGGAAAACATTTTTAATTTGGAAAAACAACATAATTGTTATTAATTTCACATTTTAAAGTCCGATAAATAACACTTAAAATCGAATAACAACATATGCGTACGTTAGACCGTTTTCCATACAATGACCTTTTACGCTAGGCAAATTTATATGTCTTCGCTATCACAAATTAGTTGAATGTTTATACTTTTCCGACAGCCTTGGTAACAAGAAAAATATTGTTGTGTGAAAACTTCATCTGGTCCTGTTTTTATACCATTGTCAAAATTTATTTATTTTTATTTATTTTTTGTTTGTTTCCCTTTCCTTTCCTTAGGAAGAAGAACGAATTGGGTTAGAACAAAAGATACTTTCTGGTATTGAGGATGACTTAGAGGTAATGCGCTGGAACGGATCTAAAGTGGACATCATAGGTGTTTCCTTTTCACGACGTGCGCGAATTGCCTTGAATCCGATTTCCCGATAAAACAGACTAGATCCAGTCTACATAGGTTCAAATCAAAAGTCCGCTTTAGAGAGGTATCCTCCTTGTAATGTAATTTTAATCAAAAAACATTTAAGTGTAAAACTCCTAACGTCTAACAAAAAGCGTAATAGGGAATGGTAGAAAGATAAAAAAACGCCTAACGTCTAACAAAAAGGGTAATAGGGAGTGGTAGAAAGATAAAAAACGAAACATCTTTTTCATTGCCAGTGCATACAAAAGTGTGTGTCTAAAGGCCGATTTCCATTACTGCATTTTTTCCCGCGCGGGCGGAGTGCACGAGTGGAGAAGGTTGGAAATTCTCAACTTCAACGGCGGACGGTCGCGCAAAAGCAATTTGAGCATGCGCAAAAAAGTTCGCTCCTCCCGCGCGTGAAAAAATACAGTAATGGAAATCGGCCTTAAAGGAGTTGTCTTCTGTAGAGGGTGTCTAGTGTATTATTAAATCGGCTAGCCTTCTAAGCTGTACATTGTTTCTTCATTTTACTAAAAATTGAATGACAAATATAAATGAAACAATCAAACAAACCAAAAAAACAGACATCACGCTACGACGAGAAAATTAATATCGCCATTTTATAAACTTAATAAAAAATGAAAGAAGAAAAGAGATTATGGTAAGCACAGAGGTAAGAAAATATGGATTAAAGAACAATAACTAGAAATCGACATGGTATTTGCTCTCACCAAGGATGATTTCGCACACCAATGTTATCATAAACGCAGAAAATAAAGCAATTCCAAATTAGCTGTTCTTATCAGTTCATCTGAATACTTTGCAGCATAAAAGTAAGAAAATTTCTTTATAACTATCACAGTGTGTGTGCAATTTTTTCCAATTATAATTCCACCGTCCACGTCCGTTACTACTGGTTGAGGACTGAGGTATTACTCTTTAGTGAGGGCAGGTTACTGGCTAACTGGCTGGCAAAAAAAATCAAAATCGTGACGTCACTTTCAGGGGCTCTTTTCAGAAATTTACCGTACTGTTTCCGTAAAGCTTGGAAACGTGGTAAGAAAAGATAAACCATTGTCATTAGAATGTACTTGTCATCCACGCCTTTTGGTGATTCATAACGTTTTCTGTCCTTCACTGATTTGTTGGGTTTTTGCTCAAAAATTTATCTTACAGTTACCGTGAAGCCTGGAAACTTGGTGAGATAAATATTAATGTATTGCCATCATTTTCTGTCACGCGCTTTACTCACGAGATAACAATCCCTCTTCTACACAGAGGCTTTTTAATTAAATGTACCTTACAGTTACAGTGAAGCCAGGAATCTTATTCTCGCTAGTATTTGTGACGTCATAAAAGGAATTGGTCACTTGAATAAGGAGAACTTCCGGAAATTTATAAATAAAAGACAGGCAAGCACAATCCTACGCGGTTTCACGTCCATACTTATGCATATTGTAGTGTATTGGGCGCATGAAGGGAAGTGTGTATAAGCAGGAACGAGGCATAAAGCACCAAAATTTTAATAATGAATTCATACGATTGTACATTCGATCACACATACAGGTTTGAATGTAGTTTACTGACTAATAATTGTCTTTTAAATACTAATTCCTGTTACAGTAGGGACTTCAGTTACGTGACTGTCTGTTACCATATTTGGGAATAGCCCTTTTATGGATGTTTTTTTATTATTATTCAATAAGCAAATAATACAAGGCTCGCAAGAAAAATAATAAAAAACAGACATCCTGTACAATAACAAAAGCGATAGTCCCTGCAAGGCGCAAATGTGATATCGCCAGGAACCACTGTATGACATACTTCAAAATGTTCAACATGGTTTACTGATGTCTGTTCAATCACGTATGAAAGTTTCAGCGTTTCTACTCAATTGGATAAAAAGGTCAGATTAGTAAATCTGTAATTTTTGCGCCAAAAACTGTGGATGCAAACATGGTGTTATTCTGCTTCGCTAGAATTCTTTAAGACTTTTGAACCACTTGTCATTAGATGTTGGTTGACTCCTCGTTGAATTTCTAATGCGTGGCTGCATAATTTAAAAGTGTTTTCAGAGCTTCAGCATAATGAAGAAAGATCTTGGTATACAACTTCGGAAGATTTAAGCGTAATCAATCTTATTATTATTTAGTGAGCACGGGGTGTTTTCCATCACTATTGAGACAAAAATTATTGTCACAAATGTACCCCACTGCTGTAAGGGACAACCAACATAACAGTTTTCTTCCTGGGTACCGAATAAATGATGACCATAAAAGGTTAATGTAATATCATATAAGGTTAATGTTTGTAACATGTGCATTTATTGTATAAAGCAATGTATGCATCAAGGGATTATTCATAAGATTTAGTGGAAGCAGGGTTATTTATGTTGCACAGGTGTCCGTTGTGAATTTCATACTTTCTAATTAATACACTATAAGTAAAGGTCAATTTCTATTCAACAAAATGCTTTCTACACAGGAAAAACGTACGAATGCGCTTTAAGCCGGATTTCCGCGCGGAATGAAATACAAAAGTTAAAATCTATTAAACCTGAAAAATAGAACACCAAAACTTTTTGGACGATTCTGATTGGACGAGCCTCCGCTCCGATCTTACACGCGTATTATAACCAGCTATAGCGATGACATGAAGAAAACAGTTGACCGTGAAGAGTGGTATCCATTTCATCCTTTGCTATAACCAATACTCAATAATCTGTTTGTGTTACTATTTCTTTCCACAGTTGTAGCATGTAAGTGTATAGTAGTGTGATTTATTTCAGGTTCGTGTGTTAGAAGGAAAAGGGAGAGGAGTGTTCTCCAAGAAAGGACTGAAGAAAGGAGACCTGGTCTGTGAATATGCTGGTGATTTAATAGATATTAAAGAAGCAAATATGAGAGAGGTAGAATATGAGAAAAATCCAGAATTTGGATGTTATATGTACTTCTTCCCATACAACGGAAAAAAGTACTGGTTAGTATAAATTTAAAATTTTCAATTGTACGTGTTTTTGGTTTTTGTTTCTTTGTTTTTATCCCGCCCAAATCTGAAACAAGAGAGGGGAGGGGGTTCGACCTTATAACGTTTCCCTCTTAATTTATTGGGAGAAATGCCCTTTTGTTAAAGGTCAATGACCCTGACCTAACCTTGCCCCCTGATGCTAAATTAACCGCTATTCAGTTAATTTCTATTTCGCTTACTACACCAGTGACCTATTCGTCTTTCTGCAAATATATAGTGTTTGTATCGTATCTTATTTATTCTCCAACAGGCTTCGTTTAAGAAGAACCTTTATTTGCATATTCCAGTAGACTGTTGTACAATTAACGAACTTCTAAGTTAGATACTTCGAAAATCTCATGGGATAACATCCTACTGCCAATTCAAGCCAATGCAATGTAATGTTATATGATAAAGTTACTTATATGAAGAACATACAGTAAATGTTTTTATATATTTGTGTTTCGAAGATCCTTGTTTCTCCTTCGTCAAACACAGTTCGTAATGTTCGTTACGATGTAAGTCGTTGTAGTTTTCTATGGTGCTATTAGTTCCCTTTTCCAAAATGACGTAGTATATAATATAATTATAGAAATTTAGGAAGGTGTACTTGGTGATCTGCCATGTCTCCATCACAAGATGGTGGTCGCTATTTTCTCTGCATCTTTGAGTAAGGGATCGGCGAATTTTCGTGTTGTTTTTCTGTTCTTTTTTTTTTACCATTACCTACGCTTTTGGAAATATTTTTACGTTTACGTTACTAAATATTTTGAAGAATACAGTTTTATCTGCTAACGTCTTTATAATTGGAAAAAGTGGATCCCTGACACATGCAACAGCCCTCCTAGTCAACCTTTAACTTTAACCATTTTTAAGTTTAGGCGTACCTCCTGTATTCTATAAACCTCTTATAGGAAACTTTTATTATTTTATGAAGAACCAGTCTTTGCCAACTTGCTTTTTTCTTTATATTTCCCTTAATTAACCCCCTGGGAAAAGTGAAATAGTATGGAAATGAGTACCGATTTGATTATTTTCCGGGGTATACTAATATAGCAGGTACTAAGAGCATCTTTGTAAGATTAAGCAGTGATATTATATTTTCTATTATTAGCATGGATGCGACTAAAGAATCAGGAAGACTCGGAAGACTTCTTAACCACAGCAAAACAAACAGTAATGTCTGCACTAAATTATTTCCAATCAATAATGTTCCGCACCTCATACTTGTAGCAGCAGAAGACATCGCTGCTAATGAGGAGTTACTCTATGATTATGGTGATAGGAGTAAAAGCTCCATTGAGTCGCACCCGTGGTTGAAATTATAAATAAAATACTGTCTCAAGTACTTCAGTCTCGATTTATTTTCTAGCGTTGCTTAAACAACGAAATGTAAGGATTGTCAGTGACTTTATATTATTGTTACGTGGACAAATTTACGTGATCCTATCCGTGTGGACAAATTTACTTGACCGTATTTTTCATGGTTTCAATAATTCGAGTATTGGTGAAAGTTTTATTTCACGGTAAATATATCATCAATGTTCTCTTTATGCTTGGTAGAGATTTCCTTACAAAATTTATTTTCTCATTTACTTTCCAATAACTACTGATTTATGCCTTCTCATTCACGAAATTTATTTTAGCCAAGATTCACTAACCGCCTAACTTCCCTTTTCCTAACAAAGAAGGTAGGTAGTCTTAGAAATTATAGTTGTACATGAATTATGCCCAAATTCTGCTATAAAAAGTCGGTGGCAGAGAATTTAGTTTGCGATCTCAAATCCAGTATGCAATTTACACACTTGTTGCCGTGCAACGTAAAATTTCGAACTCAATCAGAATGTCGGTCGGTCTGTCGCAGTGCGAATTGTTTACTTTCAGTTTTATTTCCTATATAACTGTTGGATGCATGATAACTTGCCATTTTGTTTGTGAATATAAATTTCCATAAATTTTGAAAAAGTTAACTCAAAGGTACGCCCCTTTAATTAATTTTCTTACAAGAGTATCGTACCCAAAAAACACGTAATATCTAACACTACCAATAATTCCAGTCAAACATTTGCTGCAGTAGTACTACAGAAGTAGAAACAAAATAATTGCTTTTAATTGAATAAAATTATCTATACTATAGGTAGCGTAAAATTATATGGTAATGAATCTGGTTCTACTTACCGAAACTATTTAAAATTGGATTAACAACAAGAATAAGAGACTTTGGTTGTGTGTGGAAATCATAATCCTTTTAACATTAACAGGCAGTTAAAAATTTTACAGGCCTGCGAGGACATCTAAAGATTTTAGAGCAGCCGAGAATCTCCAAAGATTGAAATCGTCTGAAATAAACTTTTAATTCTAACTCCAGTTGCTTCAGCGACATCAGAACGACCTCTATCTGACCTCGAAATATTTAGTTTCAGAGCAACTAACGTGTAAAATAAAGACTGGTACTGAGACTGCAAACACGTTTTTCCACAAAGGTGTATGTTCCTCCACTGACGAAACTTTATTCATTCAAACATTTCTTGTAATTAATGATTTTTAACATTGAGAAAGTTTATTTATTATAAACACATATCGCACATCCTGTTTTTTTTTCTTACGGTATTTAAAAAATCATAAATATACCTTTTAAACATAGGCAAACAGGCTTTTAATTACGTCTACTAAATATGAATTGCTTAAGGCGGGTCTCCAATGCCGGCCGGCGCTTTTAAGCGCAAGCATTTTGGGTAATAGACTCGTATGCAATCAAAATATATCTTTACTAAATTACGTAAATGTTCACTAATCTTTCCGATTATTTTTATGAAAAACTAAGTACATTTCAACCCTCTATGATGAACGGTTGTTTTGGCAATGACTATAGTTAATACCCAATGAACATATCATGGTCACACGACGTTGTAACAACGTTACAAAAACGCCTATAACGTTTCTTCAACGTTGTTAGGACGTTGCTTGACTATGATATGTCCACTGGGTAGCTTACGGTCAAAGTTTTCTTAATATTAATCCTATCCTATCCCGACCCGTTTTCATGAAAATCTTTTTTCATATAGCTGTAGAAATTTAATTACTGGTCGTATGATAAAGAAATTTTAAGCATATACATGTTTTTACGAGGAATTCAAATCTTGAACTCGTTTCTAATAAAAATCCGCAGAAACGTTTTGTGTTGCCGTGTAACAGGTAATTCGGGGAATGTCTAGAGTCTTTATTGACTGCGCGGCGAAGCCTGGGCAGTCTTTGGTCTGTGTGGATTTTTGATATTCGCCATTCTATACAAGTTCCTAAACTCCTGCAGAACCAGCCAGGTTTTTGTGCTGAATCGAATAGGCTTTTATGTTTTTATTTATTAATATCACTTTTGTTGCGAATATAATTGACACATAATATTAAAGTTTAATACTTTTACGCCCTTCTCCTTAGTGCTTTTTATGCATTTAGACTTACGTAACGCGCCGTCATAAAGCTGGGCTTCTTGTTTTATGTGATGTGCTTTTGTTTCCGGTATAAACTTTCTTTACGGGGTTCTAAAACAATTAAAGCTTGGTTCATAGTTTATCAAAATGGACATTTTAAACTCCAATCTCCATAAAGTATCATAATTTTACGTAAATGTCATTGTGAATCCATTTATTTTATCATAATTAAATTGTATTCCTATGTTTTTTTATCTGGTCAGTAATTTTGAAGACTTAGAGGATGCTGATGTAATGTAAATGCTACTTGTAACAATCACCTGCCGCAAGTTATCTTTAAATGGCGGTGAGCTCGTGATGTTGAATTATTTCTAATAATCCTTATGTGACCTACTAATTACTTCAGTTTAGTTTATGTTGTTAAATGAGGCATTATTAAAACGATCTTCCAATACAATACAGTAGCATTGCTCGCATTATTAAAAAATATTTCCGACAACAGTGCCACTCCCCTTTACTGTAGATGTTGAAAGCAACGTCGTCTCCTGGGCATTTTAGTTTTTAGTTAGTAAACCTATCGGAATGTAAAAATAACCCTTGGTAAGAGGTTATTTGAAATATGCAGTTTTTCTATTTTAAATTTTTTTACTTAGCGACGTATAGACGTGGATTATTTATGATACTTTATGAAAATTGACCTAATGTCATCAAATTGTATATCCAATTAGAAACTTTTGCAATTTTGGAACCTCGTACCCAGCGTTATTTTTCCTTCGTAACCAAAAAAGGTTGAACGAGGTTGATTTTTGACCAATTTTTTATTCGCCGTGTATAAAAGTTTATAACGCAATCAAAAGTTATGCAAGCGTTCAAAACTTATTCAGGGCAGAATATTTTTTATCAAATTATTTGTCGGAAAAGAAAGTATGCGCAAATTAAAACGTTTCTCACCTAGCCGGATTTCCACTACTTACGATTTTAACTGTCCATGGAAGTTTTTTGTGGAAATCTGACTTAAAATATTGGTACGCGACTCTATAAACTATCTCGATCTTGCTCCGAACTTTTTTATAGGCAAATCCCATGAAGTGACGACTCGAAACATTAATCGGATCGGATAGGCTTTATAGCAATCTCATAGAAAAGGTTTTTCATACGTGCGGATACCACTAACAGATGCTATTTTATAACTTTCCAGCAGAAGGACTAATACAAAATACTTTGAATTTTTCCTCTCAATAAATCGTTAGGTATTAGAATTGTTAAACTGTATGTATGTATTTATTTATCGTTTGACCATATTTCCTACGGCCAAGTCCTGATTATTTTTCTCATATTTTTGTTTTCTTTTAAATTTGTCGCCCACAGCCCCGTTTATATGTTACATTAATTAACTAAATAAATTTGGACAATGTGAGACTGGTCATTTACTTTTTGATTTAATTATTTTTAAAACAAAATTTGGCAAAACAAACAACAATAAAATAATTTATTTTTTATTTCAAGATTATGAAATTCAAGTTTAGATAAACCTTTGTACACCGCAATTATTGAGAGGGTCGCGACAGCTATGAGTGTTGATTTTAAATATATTTAAATAGACCCATGAAACTGGCACAGCTTAAATGCCATTTTTGAGGTAATTAGATAATGACTAAAGTGACAAAATGCCTTTACATTAAAAATACCTTTGGGACAGATTATTACAACACACGAAATATAAGATTTAATAGAACAAGACAATCAAAAGTGGTATATTAAAGATTTGTGACTGGGTCACTAAAACTGATTGATTACTCAATAAAAAACAAAGGTTCTTATCATTCCTTACTCGAATTAACGGCTCAGTAGTAAGTAAGTAAATAAGCATTCTTAAAAATAAAATAATACAAAATTTATACAAGTAAGTTTCGAATTCCACGTGTCACAAATTAACATCAAAACGAGGCAGGATAGGATAAGTAAACTCTGATGGTCATGTCAAACGTTTCTTCTTGCTTACAGTTTTGACCGAGAAACTCGAAAGTGGACTCCGTTTTCATACAAACTAACAATGTTTTAGTGGAAAAGGGAATGTCTATTGTCATGGCATTTGTAAATGAACACGCTGGAGTAGTAGCTTCTTGCTAGGCAAACTTGAAATCGCTATCATATGAGCAGTTTAGTCTTTAGGTTTAAAATGTTATTCCGTCCTGACATTTTTAATGTTACGATATAAGTAGATAAGATAGGTACGTAGACTTGGCTACAATGACTGCTAAATTGGTATCAAAATGTTTCTTGGTTGGTAATATACTATAATAATCGTATGTTTACAGGCTCCACATTATATAATGGTTCTTCCATGCTGCTATGCGGTTTGGTACCGACCTCGGAATAAATGGAAAGCTGAGTTGAATTTGGAGCAGTGTAGTGGCTTCAGAATTTCACCACTAGCCCACCTCTTCCAATGAATTGGAAAACTATTTCCATTGGAGTTTTAACCGTATCAAAATTAATCCTTGCAATAAAAAAATGTTATCTATTTTTTGCTTGGTTGCTTTTACATTTTTAAATGTTGCAAACCATGTAGTTGTTCCAAATGTCAGTTTTTTATTTCCTCGAGCCACGCCTCATTATATTTCCCCAGAAACTTTACTAAGAAGAAAGATTATTAAACTTTCTGAAATACCAATAAAGGGCTTCTATGTAAGTAAGAAGAGCTTCTTATATAAGAAAGAAAGAAACTCGTGTTTGTAATTAATTTTTATGTATGGGTCATTTTGAAATATTTCGCGAGGATATTTTCGCGAATGACCTATAAGCAAACATTTTTGGGGAAATCACCTTCGCTATTGTTAAAGGAAAACAAACCATAGTAAGAAAAGTTAATATAATATAATACTTACTTCTTTACTAATACCTTATTTCTTTACTGGTCAAATATATTTTTTCCGCAGCAATTATTCTTTTTCGAGAATGATCAGCTTAAGAGTCTCCTAGCAGAAGTTCCTTTGAATCTTATTTGACTCCCAATCTGCATGTAATGAATGAAACTAATCTTACTTTTGAA
>JANTOQ010998658.1:0-10337 GCA_027564595.1 Bythotiara depressa | reverse complement strand
CACTTGCATGGATACAACATGATTCCTTTCTTCAACACTTGCATGGATACAACATGATTCCTTTCTTCAACACTTGCATGGATACAACATGATTCCTTTCTTCAACACTTGCGTGGATACAACATGATTCCTTTCTTCAACACTTGCGTGGATACAAAATGATTCCTTTCTTCATATATGACAAATGTCTAATTATTATAAATATTTATCAGGATGAATCACATTGAAGGGTAGGCTAGTAGTCATTAACTAAATTTTGTTTAGCAATAATGTCAATGCCTTTAGATTATTTATGCTTGTTACTGAAGATTTGTGTCATTAGTATTACATTGTTGCTTGTAAGAATAATAGTCGTTAGGTCCTCTTGGTGTAAAAATATTTATTACCCAGTATGTTCTTTCCAGGTGAATGCAATCCGTTGTTCGACTTTAATTACATATTGCTAAAAAGGAATCATAATTAATATTTGATGTATATTAGAACCCTGTTTTAATGTTTAAACATGAGACTTTTGACTGTACAAGGTAAGATTGATAAAAATTGGCGCACCAAAGCAAATTGTTGTTAAGGCTGCATCTAATTAATTTGTTGTTCATTGTCACTTTTTACTTGCATATTCTCATGCGGTAAGTGCTAATTATTGATTATTTTAGTTAATAACAGTGCAAGATTTGAATATGATAATGATGGGCTGAAATGTCATATCATCAGTAAAAAAATGTATATTATTTTGCATTTGGTAGCGATTCATAAAAATAGTTTTATTAAACAGGAAGTTATACTGGGAGTGCGAGTGTGGTGCATGTACACTCCACTGTGCCTCCTACAATAAATTTTTTAAACATACTCATTTTGCAATTTATCAATTGCCATACTTGCACTCATTTACTTGTAGTAAAAAAATGTGCGCACAGATCTACTTGAATCAATTGCCATACTTGTACTCATTTACTCGTAGTAAAAAAATGTGTGCACAGATCCTCAAGTAAAAAATAGGAAACAAAGCCATGGGATTACGAAAAGTAAGAAACCCTGGATAGGTAATTATGAAAAATAAGGACACAGCCAAAAAACACAGCGTAGACTAATACATCGATGATGATGCACCATGGATGTAATAATTATGATGGTTGTTAAGGCCGATTTCCATTACTGCATTTTTTCCCATGTGGGTGGAGCTCACGAGCAGAAAAAGTTGAAAATTCTCAACTTCAACGGCGGATGGTCACGCATAAGCAAATTGAGCATGTGCAAAAAAGTTCGCTCCGCTGCGCTGGCAAAAATACAGTACTGAAAATCGGCCTTTATAATGTTGTTTTAGATGAGTTACTATGTCGTGTGAATATTAGTCTGGCAAGAAAACCAACACAAACAGTCCGCCAGCATCTGATTTCACTACAGAATCCTCCATATTCACCTTTTGAAGGGCATGCAGAATTGTGTGAAAAGGTGACGTGTTTATATGAACATGCTAGGTTTGGTGCTAAGGTATGATTTCACTATTGTTAAGGTATGATCCTCTTTTCTCAACAAATTGATGTGTCTGAAAAGTTCATATAAACTTGGGTAAAAATAACACTAACTAATTAATATTATTTCTTTGAAAACAAAATTGTGTATTTGTGGAACACAGGAATAAATAAAATGAGCAGCAAGAATTATGGGTAATACTTTTGAGACTGACATTAACTATACTATATGCAATGATTGGAAGCTGCCTTATGAATAGATACACCCATTTCCTTTTCCATATCTGTTTCATTCCATGGTTTAGCTTTGTATTATCTTGTTGAAAAATAGTTCAGTTAATATTTTGTTTAAATGAGCATGTTATACCAGATAATGTATTAAAGCACATTGTTTTCATTCCTAGCTTTTTTAGAACGTTACACCAACTTGATTTGCTCATGCTTATATATCTGCAATCATTCCACAATCCAGTGATCTCCCACCTTTCTCTTGACAGTTTAAAGAATAGGCATTGCTTGATGAAAATATTTGGTCTTGCTCAAAAGGTGCATTGATGACTATATTCCTATTAACTGTTTTCCCGTCAAATGTTTAAAAGTTGTCACTTCAGTAAAATAAATATGTACAAAGAAGTGTTTTGAATATAAAACCTTTTAGTTGAAACAAAAATAGATATTATTTCACTTCTTTCCACAGGAGGTTCTTGACTAAATATTATACAGTAAAGAAATAAAATTCCATACCCGAAAGTTATTTTCTCTCAAATATCCAGAATAAGCTGTTATTTTGATGAAATTTTAAAATTGAACACTTTTTTCAGAATCTATACATCCATGGGTATACAGATATAAAATGGAATAAACCATGGGTTGCAGATATAAAATGGAATAAACCATGGGTTGTAGTAGGAAGGGGATTTATTGGCCATTATGAAAAATATCTAAATATAGGCTTAGATTTTGCGGTAGATCAGAAGACATTATTGTCTAGGCAGCAATAACATAGGAATGTAAATTCTCCAAACATAGTTCTTTTCTTTTTTGCTTGTTCTTTTTATTTATGTTTGGTGTTTAACTATTATAATCATACCCATGTTTTACTTTTAGGTTTTTTCTGAGATAGATTATGTGCTATACTCTACTGGAATTGATGAACTTTATGACAGGTATGTCAACTTTATGACAGGTATGCTTGTATCACACTGTTACATTTTGTATACATTATAATGACAGGTATGCATATGTCACATTGTTGTTTGTATACATTAATATTACCGATATTCTTATGTCACATTGTTATTTGTATACATTATAATGTTTGACCGACCCATAGTGTGCTGAGGGGTATCATCCTCCCATTAATAAATCATCCCCCCATTTTATATTTCCAGAACTTATCCATGAGCACCGCAAAAGAAGTATGTTACTTAAAAATGCTCATTATAAAGAATTCAATAATTATTTTCTTTGTTTTCTCTAATGTGAGGATCTAATTATTTAGTGACAAAATATATAGTATAATTATAAACAAAGTTTACCATGAGTTTGTTTCTTTCTCTGGAAAACATTGTTTATATACACAGAGATTTAATTTCCTCATTATAATGTTAACATTCTTTTATGGGTACTTTGAGGACTGTCAGAAAAGGTCTCTTATGTTGCCAATATGCAACCTATTCCTCTTTTTTTCTGGCGAACCATTTTCAAATAGGTGTATTCCCTTTGAACTCATCCACTGTTAGGTGTGATTATGATCATCATTCTGATTAAGATACATAAGTCTGGGAAACATATCCCCATCTTCACTAAAACCACATGGTATTTTAAAAATGATTATAGAATTGAGAATCATTGACATACAAAAACACATTAATAACAATAAACAAAAAACAGCAAATTGGATATACCTAAGAAAAGAACTCGTTACTCTGCTGATCTACCCTGAAATAAAAGCAAAATAGGATATTAAAATAAACCTTGCACCCATGCCTAAGGGGTTGTTTTCAATTTGTTTCCATGAGATACCACATACAAAAATGTTATGGTAATGGTAGAAACATTTAGTTTAAAACTTTTAAATAAAAGACATGCAACAAAAACCTTTGTGCTTTTCTAGTAAATTTCTCATCAATAATTGTTTATATTTTTATCAAATATCTTTACTAAAACGTTTCATGTTATTTTCCGTAATAATTTTATTGAATTATTATACTAGAAAAACGAATAATAATATTAAAGGGGAAGGAAATAGATTTTTTCAATTTTTTTCGATTGCAATTTATAATGATTTATATAATTTATATAATTATAATTTATTTACCCAGTAGTGCCCATTTTACAAGCAAAGGATTTGTTTTGTTAATATTCTGCCACTTGCAGCAAGCAAGATGTTTAGACTAGCAATATGTCCAGTGCCATATCCAGAGTTTTTTGGGGACACCGTTTTTAGCCTAATTTGCTTTAGTTTGGGCACCTCAAAACACTATATCATCCCTACTACACCCTACCAAAGTAGCAAAAATAGATGAATTAAGCAAAGAGAAATAATTTCCACTAGTTAAAGTATTAGAAAACACTCTTTTCCCCCATTTATCCTTTGGTAAAACGTGTATATTAAGCAATTACTTGGGTGCCCAATCCTTCTGGATATGCCTGTGATATCTATCAATATATCAGTGAAAGTGCACATTTTTCACTTAATGTCAGACTCCCACAGCAAGCTGAAATCTGTGTGCTTGATATAAGACTCTGTTAAAGTGATCGTTGCACCATGGTCTGTTAAAGTGACCGTTGCATCATGGTTTCCTTCCAGAAAAATTCCCCTATTTACCATTTTCTCTCATCCTTTGATCAATTTCTATCAAGTCTATAAAAGCATTTTCGACCTGGGTTTTTTATGAGTTCAATAAAACTAACATTCCTTCAGACTTTTGTGAAGTTTCTAAGCTGTAGCTTAAATACTTGTATCAATATTTTCAAAATTTCAACATACACTTTTTGAAGGAAAAACCGGTTTATGCCGCGGAGGGGCAAAAAACAATTTATTTTATCTATTTTTTACCTTTTTTTATGATTTCAATAAAACACACATCTATTCTCACTTGTGAGAAGTTCCTAAGCTGTAGCTTAATATTTCTTGGTATTTTTGTCAAAATCCAGGGTTTTATGCATGCTGAGCTCAAATATTTATCTGGGCTTTTTCAAAAATCCAACATGCTCTTTTTATTATCTTAAACATTCTCTGGATTTTTGTGTAAAACCTACATGCTATTTTTGCCTGATTTATTATTATAAAAGTGTTGGTGGTGGACACCCCCAAGATAATGCAATAGTTTGTTTAAATAGCATTTACACCTAGTTTTTTGTATTGTTTAGATACACCTATCATGTGTGTACACCTGTATGTACTTTATATTTCTAATCTGTATCATAAATATTTCTAGATAATTTTGCCAGAAGGAAATTTACTCTTGTTCCACTTAAAGACATTCAGAAAAGATGTACTAATAATTTTGTGTATGATCATTGTTGTTTTTATTGCCTATTGTGTAAATATAGCAACCGTTTCTGGTCCCTTAATTATAATATTAATTTTGAAGGAAGCAACCATCTTTCAATTATCTTATTTCTGGTATGCGCATTGACTTAGGACATAGTCTTTATTTAAATGGTGCCCAAACAGAGAACATGTTTAACATGAAGAGGAAAAATCATGATAAATACAAATCGCGCTCAGAATAAATATGCATGAGGTCAGGAATTATGATTACACTGATCTGAATCCAATAGTTTTAGAAGTTAAAGGTTATCTCAGCTAATTACTTCCCATATTAGGGAGTCTATTAATAGCAGAAGATGTTCAGCTGCTTGCAGCTGCTTCTTTTAATTAAGTCATAAATGCAAGATGCATTTTTTATAGAAATTAAAATGGCCTAGGGTCTAATAAAGTGTGTGATGTCATTGTGTGCAGAAAGAAAATTAGTCAACACAAAGAAAAAGAAATCAGATGAAAGCTTGATTTTTTATAAAAATAACATGGAAGGAACATAGTTTTATATAAAAGAAAGATTTTCTTAGCAGTATTATTGTTTGAAGCCCTAAGGCAAGGAACCTAAGAACAGTAGCAGAGTTATAAACATCATAGTGCAGTGATAATAGCAACAGTATAGCCTATGTTCTATCCTGCTTACCCATGCCAGTGAAAGTGACCTGTGTCTTTGGTTTATGAACTTTAGTCAAAATTCTTGTTTCAGTGGAAGACTAAGTTCTAGTTTAAAATGTAAACAAATTTGTGATGACGTGTGAGTCAATATGGCTTCTCCTTCAGTTAGTCCTTCATTTCTCATTGCATATAATATGTAGTGTACTGCATATAGATAGCCCAAACCCTAAACTGATACGTATTTGGTACTTAATAATAATATGCGTACTACATATACATATTATAAGAATGGGAAATGAAGTACAAAACTCTCCTTCTCGCCACGTAAATAGATGTAACATTTGGTGTGAACCACTCAGATTATAAAGACACATGTAGGGAGTATTTAAAGAAATTACAAATGTTAACTTGGTTCCTGCAAACAGCAGCATAAGTACGTTTTTGCATTTAAAATACATTCAAGATGTGCTGGGGATTCTGAGAAATAAAAGCTCATTGCTCTGTAGCTAGGTAGCTAGCAATTTAGCCACCTAGCTTTAAGACCCTATACCTACTGTTTCCAGGAGAAGCCACAGCTGAAGTCCTGTTTAAGCTAACACCATCCAATCCTTTTTTTTTAAATAAAGCATATATACTCAATCGAGTTTCGTGTTTATAAATGTTTAGACTTAAGGTTCTTTGGTTCTTCCGTGTCTGTCTCCATGTTTGACCATATATATGTCATTGAAATTTGTTTGCTTTTCCAGGTTTCTCATTAGAAAATAGTGGAATATGCATTCATACGAAGTTTCTAGTCAATAACTACCCCCATTCTCGTTCTCTGGATGTTTTCAGGAAAATGGGACAAGTGCAAAAACGCCCAAAGTCCAGTATATTTTGACCAGGGTTGTACCAGTAGGCGACTCAAATGAGTTTATATTGTCATATTAGTCATTCTTAATAACAATTTTTATCAAGTTAATTAAAGTTATGCAAATCATAAGTATTACAATCTTACTGGCTTAATGTGTTTTGTTTACTGAAATTAATTAATTGCGGCACAACTGCCAATAATTTATTTTTGAAAATTACTAAAATTAGTTCTAAATTTTTCTCTGTCTTTTAGCTCTTGAATCATATATATTTTTAATAAGAAGAATCTCCGTCTCATTGTAACATCAAGCGAAAGTGTTAGCCATATACTTAACATGGGGTCTGAGTACCAAATTAGCAGCTTATATAGGGTAAAAAAAAAAGCAAAATTATTGAATACATGGACAGACCAACTGATCTACGTCACTTACTATTTTGTTTGTTTCTTCTTTTACCATGTTAAAAAGCTGCCATTTTAAAATTATTCCCTAAACATTTATGAATGAATAACTCGAGTGCTCTTATATACATCGAGTTATTAATGGACTGGTTCAAGCGCATAACTCGAAAATTTATTAATTGTTTAAATTACGAGCATTTAACTTGACTGTGTCTTTATACCTCAAGTTAAGCGCTCATAAATATTTGGAGAGGCAGACTGGGGAAAGCACATAATTCAAAGAGCATGTAACTAAAAAATTAGTAAACAAATTTAATACGAGCGTGTAACTCGATGACCTTGTTGCCCATCGCGTTAAGTGCAGGTATTTTTGAGTGCATAACTCAAGTGCTCTTACAAGCTTCGAATTATGCGCTTGCATAATTTTGGAAAAAGGGACTGGAGCGAGCACATAACACAAATCCCTTAACTCAAGCATGTAAACTCGAAATGTAGCAGCCCCAGTCTCTTATATATACTAGTGGCAGTTCAGAAACACTTGAGGGAACATTTAATGAAGAACTCTCTAAAATCTCACAATGGTTACAAGCAAAAGAAACTAAACCTGAATGGCTCTCCCACCTCCACAAAAATAATTAACAAACTTCCACTAACAAAAAAATCCTCTACAAAATACCTTGTAGCCACAAATGATAAAAGCCTGCCCTGGTAAAACAAATACAACAAATTAAATTACACAAAAGCATTGGTCTTCTCCAAAATTAGACATCTTAGTATCAACACACCTACTAAGTCAATCTATTGTGCTTTCTTTCAATGTCACTTAAATTATGATCTTATATTAAATTGGGGCTGTCTCTCAAGCCACCCTACACCCACTTGTATGTACAACCCACCATGTACCACTTTAGAAAACAAATTAGAAAATATGTTTAATCTCTATCACTGGAAAATCATTTAGTGCAAATTAATTCAAAAATGAGTCAATTTGATTTAACATTAACTTAATCAAATTTATACAAAACAATTTTAAAATAATAACTCTCCAAAGTATCACCTAACTTATGTTGAAATCCCCTTGATCTTAAAACACTATTCTTTAGATCCCTGTGCACTTCTATTTTGTCACATTATTGTTTAGTGCAACTTAACGGAGAATGAGTTAATTTGATTTAACAGCAATCTTTGGTGCCTCATGTCAGTTATTGTCACTTGGCAACTATGCTATCATTCAGTTCACATATTTTGGGCACATGCCCTATAAATAAGCTCATACATTTGACTGGTGCTCTTTTGTCACTGACATAAATTCCCCACCCTGACCTTCCATCTTGGTCACTATTTTGCCATTTTACCTGTTTCGGGATTCCATTTGATTTATAGATTGGCATATTTCTGGATATATTATTATCGTAATTTTTCCCAAAATATAACTTAAAGTCCAAATAAACAACAAATTACTTAATTGATAAATTTACATAAACTAAAAAATTTAAAAACTGTTCTGTTTTACCTCTGCCAGTGTCATCCCTATTGTTTGAAATAAAATAATCACATTTGGATTAACAAAATCATTTTCAGCTAAAACACTGTTGAATTGCCATAGCCTTGTTTCCACATTTTAAGTTTTAAGTTTTTCTTTCCAAACTCTACAGATACTTTAAATTCAATATTTTGCATAAACAGAAACTATATGAATCGAGTTTAAAGCTCTTGGTTGAAGAGTCAACAGAGTCATTTAAACAAAGTGGAAACATTCAGAAACATTTTTCCCTATAATTTGCACAATATGTACATTTGTTGCCTATATAGCATAGCCTCTATGGACCTCCACCTTCAGGAACAACAAATACTAACATCAATCTTATGCAAAACAATATGTAATTTTAGTTCTTAGTGGTGTCTCTATGAACCTGAACCCATACATTGATCATCGTGTGCAACTGTCTGGATTGACTGACTTTGCATGTAGGGTTCTTCACTATAAGTTCCAGCTCACCCAAATTGATGGTCAATGTTTCTGATATCCTTTGCCAAAAAATATTTTTCAGAAAACTTTGCAATAATGCCTTTGCTTATTTTGTCTTGTAGAGTTCACCAGAAATTTCTTGTTCCTGGAAGTTTGCTCATTAGTTCTGATCATCGCCACCAGCTGCAAGAGAGTGCAATAAGTGCCGTACAAGATTCCGAGAGCCAGTTAATCTTACCATCTACACTGGTGGAAGAAAAGAATTCTGGAATGAGATGTCGTGACACAAATAAAGTCCAAGATACATGATTCTGTTGATAAATTCGTCAACTATCAACTATGTTTTGAATGGATAACTGACAGAGGATCATGTCTAATACATTTACAATGCCTTTTACACATTCATAGGGGTGTAGTAATGCTTTCATGGAGTTCAACTGTTATGTCCAGTCAATGTGTTATGGAAAATGATGGTAACATGAAATGTTTTTTAATTGTTAGAATATGGGATTTATTTCTATTAAAACCTTCTACTCACATAATGATGATTTCACATAATGATGTTTTCAGAAGCCGTAGCACTAGGATAATTCATCTGGAAGTGAAGATGAAGACGATATACCAACCTGAATTAGAATTAATTTCTGCATATATTGATAGTGACCCTGGGGGGTCACTACAACGCCATATTGTTGTAAATGTACAAAATTATATTTTTAAACCTTAATTTATTTCCATGAACCTGCCCTTATAAATTTCACCTTGTCTTGTACTTACAAACCAAATGAACCAAACAGACATGTGAAAATCTGGTTTGTTAAGTTCAATTTAAGTTCGAAATTATAATGACTGCTTCATTTGGTTCAACATTGGCTCAAAAATAATTATAATGATTATTTCGTGATATTCTGTGAAAATTATAACACTTACATTGGTTGAATATATAAATATTATTTTTGTTTGTTAATTTGTAAGGCCAATAATGAATTTTTTTTATCATACTATATCTATGCATAAAAATTATTATTAGCGTATCTTCTTCTCTCGCCTTATGTTATGTCTGCTAAATATGCCAAAACATTAATCTTCACAAAAGTTTATTGTAACAGCTGATAATATCCTCCTTGCATGTTTCCTGGGGAAGAAAGAAGAATTGGATACTCCTGTCAACAGGAGGAACATGCTCATGAATCTGTCTGGGAGATTGAAGGATGGGGACAAGCAATGACAAGGAACTATGAATAGAAATCAAGAGTTATATACGAAATAAGGTAATAGCATATCACAATCCATATTAAGTTGAAGGTGCACCACATTGTATATTGTTTGCCATAATGACTAACCACTGACAGAAAATAAAGCAGCCAGCAAAATGCTCAAAATAAATTCTGCACTTCTTTTTTTTTTTTTTACAGGTTCTTATGACTAGTGTAAGCCACATACCAAATTAATCTTTTTTTGTTTGATTCAATGATTAGCCATGTA
>JANTOQ010997547.1:0-17608 GCA_027564595.1 Bythotiara depressa | reverse complement strand
TGAAATTATTACTTCTCCTATAGATTATTATAAATATAGCTAGACTTAGTAAAGAAGAGAACATTCCCTTTAAACAACAATACATTTTAAATTTGGTGACATTTTCAACTTAAAACAAAGTAGTCTTCAGGGAGAATGATAAATCAATAAAATACAAATAGATAGAGGAGTTATAGTTACAAGTTACAAAGATAATAGAAAATGTTGTTGAAATACAATGATGTTGATCATTAACAATTTAAAATAACAAAGTGGATAATTAAATCTATAATATATAACATATGGTGAAAATGCTGATAAAATTGATAAATACAAATAGTGTAAAAATAAACTATAGAAAATAAACAAGCAAATAAATTAGCTTCACATTATAATTAAAAAGGGTTATGGAATAGTGGGTTTCTTGTTCGTTAAGAGTGGAAAAAACATGAACTTAAAAAACAAATAAACAACTATAATCTTAATTATAGCATACAGCTAACTTATTTGCTCCATTATTTTTCTACAGTTTTTTTTTACACTATTTATTTTTGTCAATGTTATCACCATTTTCATCGTTTGTTATATATTAGCAGTGCCAAATCCAGTGTTTTTTTGGGCACACTGGTTTAGTGCTTAATTTGTGTCTCCATGAAGCACCACCATATTTGGCACCGAGGGGGGATTTTGGAATTTGACGACTCTAGATGGAAAATGCATTTCTCGACCATAGCAAGTGCCATTTTCTTGAAAAACATACTGTGTGGTCTGTGTGTTCAATTCCCTTACACAAGATTTGTATTTTATGGATTTATTATTTTGAAGTGTTATTAAGTCAAAACAAAATTTTAAAAATACTTTCTTTTTATTAATTATAATTTTTATTTTATCATAAACAAAAAACATTAGTCAGTACCAACAACCAGATAATTGTTTTTAAGGTGACCTGACTCCTTTTGGTTGACGTTCTTAAACTTGATAGATGCAATAAAACAAACATAAAATATTTAATTGTTCCTGATAAATCAGAACTCAGCTCCACATTTTCATATCATTGTTATTTGGGTGTAGATTTCCTAAAATAACAGCTCAAATCATGTTCCTGAAATTTGTGTCTAGAACATTAGCTAACAAAAACCAGGTAAATTGTTCAATATTTCAGTAACTCTAATTTTTTTCTTAACTAATTTTTCCTACAGGGATACTAACTTTAAATTGTTTCAATATTGCTATTGAAAGTTAGAGCTTGCTAATTTTAGATTTTGAGAAAAAAGGACTAGTTTCTTCAGATAATAAAACATTCTGAGAAAAATGCTACACATTAGTTGCGAAACAGTACAATGTTGTTATTTTGCCAAAAGGTGGTTTGGAAAATATGCAATGCTAATTGGGCAAATCAACATTCTCACATGACCAACAGGGTCTTGGAACAGGCCTGTACCTATAGTTTAAATAAATGTCTTAAAATATAAACAAAATATGCTTGGTCAAAGAAGATAAGGCAAAATAATAAATTTATTTAATTTTAAGATAATAACTGTTTTATTTCAAAACAAAATAGCTACAATAACATGAAAGAAGAATGCACTTTTGATTTTGGAATCAGTGAGCTATTTTCATTGTCAATTGCTGATGAAACAAATGAGGCAAATTGATCTTTAATCAACAAAAAGTGAAGGGAAACAATGTATAAGGATAAAAGTTGCCTTAATTGTTTGGTGTTGTTCGTGAAGTGTTGGAATCTGCCAGATAACTGTAATATCTGTGACATTCCAGCATGCAAACTTGATTTAATAATGTACCAGTTGTACGAAATAAAAAAGAGGGAGAAAAACATAGGAAATAAAATGCAAAAAAAAAAAGTCTTAAAAAAACGAGATAGGTAGTAACAAAAACGGAATGAATTAAAAAAAACAAAATAAAATGGAGTTTAAAAAGGGAGTAAATGGAACAAAAATGAAAGGTTTTCCATGTCATTACGTTTTTTCCCGTTTCCCCTGTTTTCGCTTTCCAAGAAAGAAAGAATCAAATTCACCCTTCTTTTGAAATACAATCGCATCTATTTTTGGCAACAAGAAACCTACTTCACAATTAAAACACTAATACAGTTAGACCACTAATAAGATTTCAACCATTTAGGTGTTTTTATCATTGAAAATAATAACACATTAAAACTTACCGGCTACCACTAATTATCCATTTTAGAAACTTATTGTCTAATTCAATGATAACCGAATGTTTATTCAAATGAACAGCAGTGTCTATCAAAATGGTGATAAGATGTCTAAAATAAAAGAAACAAATGAAATGAAACTATTTTTCCTTCTCTCTGTTATCATCAAACCATTTTCCTACTTTATATAATTTATTTGTTTGCTTTGTTTACTGTGGTATGGAACTTTACTACGTTATTTTAAGTTTGTTCTTAAGGATACTTGAACCTTTCGCAACACATGTTCTGTTTTTCATAATATCTCTTTTTTGTCAAATAATTTATATATGAAAGTATATATTTTTTGAAAGCTGAATAAATTGTCTATCTAACAAATCTAAGCAATAAGCTTGCTTTTATAGCTATAGAGAAAAATATGTTGCTAGATATGATCTATCAAAGTGGTTGTATTATGATGTTACGTTCCTTGCTTGTTTGCTTCTGGTTACTTCTCCCTGATTTACTTCACCACTAGTTGAATATAAAGTTAAAGTTCTGTATGTTAAGTTGTATCTTAAAGGGCAACTAAGTGCAATTAGAATCATTTTCTTTTTACTGTAAGTAATGTTTCAAATTGAAAATTGATCTTTAGACAACTTCGATTGACAACAAGATCAAATAAAGAGTAAGAAAAGAAAAGAGCTTAGTTTACTAGGCTATGTACATATAGAGAGTCAAATTATAAACATTAGAATTATATATAAAATAATATAAAAATGCAGGCATTTTATTATATACATTAATACGGTACAAAATTTAAACAGTGATTGTATTTTTCCACTCGCAGACTCTTCTTCTTCAGCAGTTCGAGCACTGGAAAGAGTGTAATGGCAGTGAGCATGGCTAAAACTCAGAAGACGTTTAGTGGCTTTATGGCAAGAACTGAAGGGAAATAAGCAAATATATTATTTTTTATGGTTTGTAAAGGTTTATAAGCTATAATAAACAAACTTATTTTTAAATGTTAGATGCCCTTAATAAACTGTATTTTGTGGAGATGTGAGAATACTTCGAAACATTCTCTGCAACATTCATACTGTTTACCATTTTCATAAAATATTACAAATAAAACACAATATTAATGAACAAGGTTTTTTTATTATTTTTATCTGTTTATTTATTTGATGAACTAATCTAAAAGATCCTGCATATGGACTGGTAGCATTGTGAACACAAAGACAATGTTTATATACCATCTGTTGGTTGCAAAAGAAGAAAAAACAGTAGAGATCACAGGATTTTGACCTTTCCAGGTTTTCCATAACCAAAATCTTAAAGGAGGGGTTTGGTCTGAGCGGAAGCTGCTTAAAATGAAAGAACTGTAAAATTGTGGCAAATCACTTTTAAAGATTTTGAAAAAGCTCCTTCCATTCCTGAGATATATAGTTTTAAATGTTAGATTAGTTATCACACTAATTAGGAAAGTGTTTAAGAGATATAACAGTTAGTGAAAGTTTTCATGGGCGTTGAGCAAAACATTTTTAAAAACATCAAAAACTAAAAACATTTTGTTTATAATGAAAATATAGTTGTAAATAAATATTGTTAATATACTTTTATATGTAAAAGTGCTTCTGAGAAGGACCAAGTAGATATTGCTTACTCCAGTGAAGAAGAGTTGTTAGGTTTGAACCTGAATAAAAGTACTCAGGTGAAAGTGAGATTGAGAGTGAAGAGGGTGAAAAAGAAGGAAAAAACAGGAGGAAAGAAAGCCATGTGCAGATACTAGATGGTATCAGTGTGAACAAATGTTCAAAGGAGGAACAAGAAATCTATCTGTGTCATAACGAAGTCGTGACTAATGACGAAGGCACATTTGCCGTTATTATATACATTTATACATCACCTACTTATAAAAACGTAATGTTTGTAAAAATGTATTCATTTATTACTTTGCTGTGATACTGTAAGTAAATGAACAGATCTTCACTGGTTTCATAAATTCAAACTGTTAATGCATGCTGGTCTTTATTCATCTTATTGTATCCTTAGTTGCAAATAAACAGCAAACTTCAATCTTGTTGTCGAATTCTTTCTTATTTTTAATTTATTATCTTCATTCATATTATCTTCAAATTGATTGTTTTTTAAACCAATCACCACTGCATTATTTTGATTCTTTTGATTAAAGAATGTTCTTTTAAACAACATTCTTACAAGATTAAGTTTTGATTATGTTCTGTTGAAGAGTAGAAAAAGAAGCTTGAGAAAAAGTAAGGTCTTTGGAATATTATTTATTACCTTGAAGTCTCTTTCAAAACAAATTTCTCTATGAAATGAAGACGGTAAATTCTGATGACATTTTGGTAGATTCTGATGAGTTTTGCAGGTTTGCCAACCAAGTTTTCTGTCTTTGTCCATCTCATGACAGTTGGAAGAAACTAACTTTTTCAACACATTCTTTCTTATAATCTGATGTACTTGAATAACTCACTGCAATGCAGTAAACCATCGTAAAATTTGTTAAATAAATAAATTGAATACTATATTACCTATTTACAATATACACAAAATGATAATATATTTTTTCTTCATTGTTTTTTACTTTCACCACTGCTAGTAACACAACCTTTAAAAAGTTTAACAACTATTACATCATCATTCTTAATTAATCTTGCAGGGAAAAAAGCTGTTCAGCGAGCATCAAAAACCATGAAAACAAAGGAAAATATTTAGATATTTAGATAAATAAATACGCTCTGATCGTAAAAGATTTCATTTATACCAAACATTGGGCGCTGAATCCAAATTTGCAGTCCATTTTAATTTGAGACCAAACCACTACTTTAAGATGGCTGATAACATATCATAACTGACATTTTCAAATTAGGTGCCAGTCAGTTGAAGTTAATTTATATGCCAGAAAAAAAGTTATGAAAAAGCTTTTTTCTGCACTTTAGCTTTCTGGAAGTTTTAGTGTAATAACCTAATTTATCACTGAAAGTTGCTTAAACATTTTAATTATCATTTTGTTTACTTGTTTAATTGAAAGAAGTGATTGATGATTAGTGACATTGTTTCGATGATTACAGTCTGACACAAAAACATTAAAGGGTCTTCTACACACAAAACATTTAAGTGTTACAGATAAAATAATTACTGTAACAGCTTAAAGTTTTGATAGCAAAGAGATATGCCCTCAGTTTCAGTGGTTGTATTTGAATTATTAAAAAACAAACGTATGTCCATATTTCTGTTTTAAGTACATTGTTCATTCAGAGTGGAATGTGTTTAAGCATATACCAGCTAAAAACATCATTGTCCACAAGTACTTTTTATCTGTAGGTCAATGGATTCCTGCATGTCCTTTTGAAAACAGGCCTGATCTGAATAAATCAAAGAAATATTTTAAAATATTTTAAAGAACACAAGGACTTTTAATTTTTTTTTAGAAATAATTAGAAAGCTTTATTTTAGGTGAATTTAAGGATCTGTTACAGACCTTTCCAAGAATAAATAAATACACAAGCAGGGATCACACACACACATGATTGTCTTGCATGTTCAATGGGAAATGAATTTTAAAATTAATGTAGGGCTGGCTCCTGAGGTAGCTGCAGCTGGCCTAGCTAAACATGATTTTATGTCAAATTTCATGTCAAATTTCATATTTCCAGTTACCATAAATCCTCTATTAAACGTCATTAAAGCATGGGGCATTTATTAAATTTTCAACATTTTAGGGGGCGTTTATTAGAGGGGGGAATATAAAAGAGGGGGGAATATAAAAGAGGGTGGTGTTTAATTAGTTAATAGAAAAATCATTGAATATTTTATGGATAATATTTTTTTAAGCTAACAACATAAAGTGAAACTTCGTACAAAAATTGCTTTAGTCAATACTAATGAAATTATCTTGTTATCATCGTCAACAGGAAGGTTAAATGACACATTAGCCTCCTCAACATCTGAATCTGTAATGTGGAAAGGATTGAATGTGTTTGAATAAAGTTTAAATGATGTACATTTAGCTCAGTTTCTTTGCTATTAATGATCCAACTTTTTCACGAAACCCATTTATCTAATAAAAGCCCCCTGTAAGTGTTATATTTCCAATAAACGCCCCCCCCCCCCTTTACGAGGGGGTATTCATTAGAGGGGGTGTTTAAAAGAGGTGTTTATCAAGTTTTTCTGAAATAAAGGGGGGCATTTAAAATAAGGGGACGTTAAATAGAGGATTTACAGTACATTAAATCATGATTAGGTATATAAAAGTTTTATTAAAATACTAATTATATGATGTGAATGGATGGATGATGCTAAAGTTTCTTCTAACCACACAAATAGAATATAACCTACAAGGGAAACTTTCAAATTAAACTTGTTTGTACATGAAATTTATTGCACATGTAAAACAGTTTGTGTTTGTATGCATAAATGATTGAACATGCCTCCTGGGAAGGCTTGCTATTAAAAACAACAAAATTATTTATTGTAAAAAGAGCATTTCATAATTTCTCTTTGTCTATTAGTTAGCACATAGATTCTCATGGAAATTGAACATGTGCTATTATTTATCAAATCTTTCAAACCAAACAGGTGATCACAAAATGTTATTAATAATAAATACATACAGACTAGATCCTCTGATTTTGCCAGGTTTTGCAGGTCTATATAAAGTCCGCAGACATGAATCTTAAAAAATCACAATCTCTGATACATTATTTAGAGTTTGAGTAAAAAGTATTCTTACTTCTGCACATGGTTGTGTACTTTTTGTGATGTTAAATAATCCAGCACAGGTGAAATATGATTCCATATGTATTTCTATTAAAAAATGGATGTTATTTCATTGGACACTATATAAGATGGTAAACAATTTTAAATGATCAGTTAACACAATACCTCATCACTTTACTTGCCCCTTCATGTGTGAATTCATTCTGTATGGTATAGTAGCCAAGTGACCAGTGGACAAATACTATTATTGAGCTTTACCTAACATAGTTTTATTTTATTATGACAACTCTTAAAATTAGCATCACAATAAACAGTCCTTTGGGATGTCACACAATCTCAATTTAAAAAATTGTGCTGCAAGTTTTCTAAAGAATTCTAACTGTTCACAACTTTCATTTTAGCAGCAGGAAAAGTAAACCATAAACAAATAGAAATATTATGAGCTATCATTACATCTTATAAACATCTGATTTAAATTGTGGTTCCATCTGAATTTTTTTTTGCAAATAAGGGTTATCATGGAAATCACAAGAATAGAGTAGGGTACTATCATAATACACTGTGAAGAGAAAGCACAACACAACACAACACAACAGTGTAGTTCTAGAAGATTAGGCTAGGAACAATAATTCATATTTATGCTTTTGACGTAAAAGTTCAATAATACATACTTCCATACAGGACTGAATCTTTGTGCCATTAAACATGTCAGCAATAAATTGAAGCTCAGTCAAAACAATTTGATATGGTACATAATGATGTTCACGTTTTAAATATCTGGTGAAATCAAGGGCATCACTGATGTTTTTATGGTTCATTCTAGAAATAAAAATATTTGAAATGGAAGACAAAATATTACTTTACATTAATAAAAATAAACAGAAATTAGAAAAGTGTGTGTAAACTAATAAAAGAAGATGCATTTTCTGTATCTATAGTTGTGTCAACCAGCCAGATAAGCCCAGCTGCAATAACTGCCACAGGTATCCTCATCCTAACTACTCTCTCAAAAATCATAATTTTGAATTTTGAATTTTGGGCTACTCAATCAGAATACTACTTTGTCTTTGTCTACTTTGTCATTTGTTGGTCGATATTTTATGCTCTGAGTGCTCCGTTTGCTCTGAGTACTCTGAACTTTTACCAAAAAAACGGGAAAAAACTGCCTCTGAGTTCTCTCATTGCTCTGTCTTTTTTATATGTAGTTTACAGTTACGACGTTTAGATTATTGCATAAGTTAAGAGCAATGTTGACATTTGTTGAAAACTTGCAAGAATCTGTTCTGGAATTTATAAAAAATGTTCGAAATAATGTTCGAAACTACGGAGAGTTGGTTTTGTCTACAAACAAATATGGCTTTGCGTAAGAAAGACGCAGTTTCAATTTTTTCTTTGTTGGACGACGATGAAGGTTGTAACCCCATAAAGAGAGTCAAAATGAGAGCAAACAGAATCAATTCTGAATCAATTCTGAATACCAAAAAAAATGCAAAAATGTTCACAAGGTTTTGACTGTGATTGGTAAGTGGAAAAACTTCTCAGTACTCTCAATGCTCTATTTGCTCTGCTCCAAAAACAGAGCAAACAGAATCAATATTTTTTGCTCTCAACACTCTCAAATGTACCAAAAAAATGGGAAATCCAGAGTACTCAGAGCAAATGGAGCACTCAGAGCATAAAATATCGACCAAAAAAATGGACCCTTAGAATCAGACCTGGTAACCCTCAATATAAAACACCATAAGAAATAAGGTTGAGTAAATATGATTTTACCAACAAGGTAAATGTAATTTAATTTTTGTCACTGAGAAGCATGTGTGTCTAGGTGTTAAAGTGAGAAAGATACCATTACTAACTTGCATTAGTTCAAGTGAATCAGTTTAGTGCGTAAAAACCACTTAGCACTTTTTTACATCAACTCTGAACACTGACACTAGAACCTGCAACAAAATATATCTAATTCTTGTTTCACAGCCAGAAAATTACCCTAAAACCACCATCCTGTCAACCTAAAAGAGGTCCCTTTTACATCCATCCATTCATTGGACATACTTAATAATCCATCAATCATAACAAACCCAAGTCAAAATGCATCTAACTACCTTATAATCACTTATTTTTGTGTTTTTAATTTCATGACTACATTTTGGGCACGTTTTCACAGTTTATATTTTCGCGATTTCCTGAGTTCTTAATGGAAAATAAAAATGGAATAAAATCGCAAAGGTCGTGAAAATTAGTTATCATAAGGTTATTTAATATTCAACTTAAAATATCTGAAAAACATTTACAAGTTTCAAAAGTATCATATTATACACATACTACAGCAAGTAAACATAATAAATGTATACCTAACATATGGAGTGCACATAAAATATTCATAATAATAATCCAAGGGTAAATTACACAACATTACTTCTAAATAACAGAATTTGCATGTTTAAGAATGACCAAACATAATAATAGTCTGTGTTATGATAAACAGGCCTAACTATTATTGTGAATGTACTTAAATATTGGAGAAGAATTGGAGGTTTTTTAAGCTGCAAAACAAAATGAAGAAAAGAGCTTTCTTTCAGTTGAAGCTAAGTACATGAAAATATTATAACAAGGTAATATACTCTTTCTTATTGTATCTTTGTAAAAAAAAATTATTATTATAGTTTTTCACTAAATGTGAAAGAATTACATTTATTTCTGTTAGTGGTGTTTAGAAGCACTTTATAAGCATTTATGCAACTCTGTCTTATAAATAGTTAGCCAATTTCTTTTCAAAATTGATCAACATAACTTCTAGGTGATTGTGAATATTTTGTAAGGCAATGTATGTGTATTGATAGAATTGATAGAATTGTATCCTTCCTTTTGATGTGTACATTAAGATAAGTGTTGAAGAATTATGAGTTTATTCAAATTGACAAGTCCAGACATAAACAAAAATGGAAAATAAAGAACTCTTGAAATATTAAAGGTGTATTGGATGTTACATTGAACAGTTGATTGGAAATTGAGAGAGTTTGGAAATTTTAATGTTAATTTAATTAAATGGAATTTAAATATTAGTGAGGGTTATTTATGTATATAATAAGTAATATTATATAATGTGCATTCTTGTCAAACAAGCATTTGCTACTTTGGCCTTTAAGGTTCTTAAGAATAGCAAATCCTGTTATAGTTTACAAGTATTTTTTAAAGTTGATAAATTTGTTTGCATATCTTGATGTGTAGAATTTACATTTGATGTCCATTTAATTAAGAATGAGTCACTAAATTGAGATATTATTTTTTGGCTATTTTATTTCTAAATGTAACTGATTTTGTTATTTATTTCCAGATTTTTAAAATGTTAAATTAACTTGAATGAAACTTGTGCCTACCTTGAATCTATGTTTTAATTAATAGCTTAACTATTTCTAAAAATCTAAGTAACCTTGTTTTTACATAACAATTAATATATCTATTTGATACAAGAAAGTACTAAATTTTACAATAATCTCTTTTTTAGTCAATTGTATTATTATATTGTTAAAATATTTGTGTGAAGTATTCTAGCAGAGTTTATAATAAATAAAGTTTTAATTATATTACTAAGTTTCCTATTTGTTTGACAAGAATACCTTACTGTCCATGGTGGCCTAATAAAATTACTATCCGAAGTGTGTCTTTCATCTTCATTTCCCGAGTCTTGATATTGCTTATCATTAAAATTAAAATCTATGTAAATCAAATTTTACTACTGTATGCTTTCATATTGTGAAAATGATATTTTTCATTTTGTAAACTGAGGAAATATCACATTTAAGATATTTGGTGAGTGGCAAATATGATGTTTACAGTTTATTGTTAAGTGTGTGATATTTACTTAATAAGAAAATAATGTTGTTTACTACTTTGATAACTCAACAACATATTTCATGTTACATTTACAAATAAAGGAAACATCAAGTTTAACAATGGTTGTATATATACAGAACGTGGATGTTTAATTAAGTTTATCCAGTAAGTGAGAAACATTTATTTTCATGCAGTGAAGGGAAAGTAGAAACAGCTAAAAACAAACTTTTCAAATATCAATGATTACTAACATATTTGTGCAGCTCTGGAAAAGAGTACTGATCGAGATGATCACCATTGTGGTGAAAAATAAAATAATTTCAGAAATGTTATATAAAATAATATGATCTTACTTCGATAGCTCAAATATATCAGATAACAGGTTTGCTCTATCAATGGCAGAAAATACCTGAAAATGAAAGGTAACCTTATTAGCTGAGTCATCATGTAATAATGTTACATCTCATCCCATGTAGAAGGTGATAAACATATTTTTTAAATATGGATAAATGAACAATCTTTACTAACATTACAATCTCTTAAAATTGTTTTCTATATCCTTGAACCAACAACCAAACACCAACCAGTTATCACTAATCACTATCACTACCACTAATCTACCAGTAACTATACTTTTAAGACTAAAATCCAAAAACTGATCCAGTAAATACATTTTTCAACAATATACCTACTACTATAAACATAGTTCTTTGATACAATTATTTCTAGTGCTTATGACCATCTGAAGTTGCTCCATTTTGCAGGTTGGTTGCTTGTTGATAGTTGGTGGATTTGGAATGCCTACAATCTTAAACACACTACTCTTTTCAAGTTACCTCACTATAAGATTAACATTCAAACGCCTTTTTCTTGAACTCTCAGGATTCACAACAATGACAATTAAATGTTGTTATTGTTGTTATACATTAAAGTTACATGTGAGCATGGCTAATATTATAGTCTGTGTTTCTTTCATAATGATCATTAAAACTACGAACACCATTACATTATATAATCTACTAACATTATGGGATAGTATAATATCATATGCAACACTGGAAGAAATAAGTTTGAAGCAAATCTGTAGTAGATAATAAACCTTTCCTTAGAATCGAATAACATATAAAGGATAAACATACTGTGTGATTTTCAGTTATTTGTTTCAACAATGCAGACCAGTTATCATCATCATAGTTAACACGATAAAATCCATTGCCACCATAATTAGCTTTATACCATGTCCAGTTCCCAACAAATTGTCTTGGAATAGCAGTTGTATCTATACAATAAGAATGTATATAAATAATTTCTTCTTAAAATAACAGTTTACATCTACAATAAAAATACATGTAAAGACTTTGAGCTTGGAAACTTTATAAACCAAATATTCATAAAGTATAGAATTCGATTATAGAGAAGAAAGAAGCCAACCATTCACAAACCTTCCATTAAAATGTTCAAACATTCAATTTTAATTATGCATCAAATAAACAAAATCTCTATTCATTTGGTTCATTTTTGTTTTGAAATTATAACAGTTATGCCTCTGACTGGATGAGAATCATTCTGAGTGGAATTTTTCCTCTGAGTGGAAATTTGGCTTAAAAAATTATTTTCGTAACTGTTGTAGCAGATTTTATAATTTTAAAAACTATGTGAATGGGTGATAATTCTATGACGTCTACTCACCTGTATCTTTACAACCACTGTCTAATATTAACCATCAGGCAGTGGATTCGAAAAGGCTAATAAATCAATATGGGCTGGGTTAGGTGACAGACTGACAATGGTGAAACAGAAGAGATGCTGGTCATATTAATTACATAATTTATATTTGTGTTGTGGGCCATAAGATTATTTGTGGGTTAAATCCTTTAAAATTAAAGATGCTATTTCCAAAGAGAATGCTTTCCCTACTTGTAACACAGTAAGCATGTAAAAAAATTGTGTATTTTTTACTCACGTGGAGGTGTGAAGTAATTAAATTTTGATCCTCCTTTATTCGTATATAAACAAGATTTTTCAACAACTCACTGCCCGATGATGAGAGAAGCATCTCTCAAAACGAAGCCAAATGTTTAAATCATTCAAGTCCATGACATGATCAAATATATCACATCATTATTTCAATACTTTTTAACAGACGAGAGTGTAAAGTGTAATAAGTGTAAAGGAACTCTTGAATTATGTATAGATGAATACTTTTCCTGATACAAGAGAATAATTTTTAAGCACAGTATATTTAATAATGTGACGAAATTTGCAAAATGGTACATTGTTGCGGAAATCAAAATAACGCTTCCATATCGTTTCTATATCGGTAACAGCGATATTTTATTCCGCTGTCAAGAGTTATCTCATTTTGGCGTCATAAGAGTTATTTTATTTTGAAGTTAGAAGAGTTATTTTATTTCAGCGTCAGAAGAGTTATTTTCGGTTGGCATCAATATAACTGCTTTGAAAAACTTTCTAGTATGTTCATAAAGTGATGAAGTTGCTATAGAAAAGAAAGAAGCAAAAAATAACCACGAACCGGCCATTAAATAAAACCTTCCAACTTTCATTATAATTACAAACCAACTGAACAAAGTCTTGGTTCATTTGTTTTGTTTTTGTTTTGAATTTTTACGTAACATCTTCATGACATGAAATGTTTTAGTTCAAATTTATAGCAATTATTTCATGTATACATGCTTTGTAATGACTTCTTTCTAATTTTAAATTTCACATAACAATGTTGTTATGGGCTGTATCAAGTTTTGTAATTTTAACTGGGTTGCTATACAGCTAAAACTATTGTCTACAACACGCTCGTTAAATTATTTAAAAATGTGTGTTAGCCCTTTAATGCATAAGCATACCTCCTGGTTTATATTAAACTTCCCATTGTAAAACTTTATAATTTGATGAGGAACCAGGGGTCCTTATCAGCTTTTAACAAATTTATTTTGCATCATATTTCCAATAATTTACCCCCTGGAAAAAGTTAAATAGCAAAGAAATGATAAATGATTTTATTTCTTTCCTCAGACACTACACATAAAGGGTTAAAACATTTAATTCGAGGAACCAGGGGGTCTTATAAGTTTTAACAAATTTATTTTGCATTATATTTCCAATAATTTACCCCCTGGAAATAGCAAAATAGCAAAGAAATTATCAATGATTTTCTTTCTTTCCTGGGACACTAGGTTAAAACATTTAATTCGAGGAACCAGGGGGTCTTACCAGCTATTAACAAATTTATTTTGTATCATATATCCAATAATTAACCCCCTGGAAAAAATAAAATGGCAAAGAAATGATCAATGATTTTTTATTTCTTTCCTGAGACATTATGCATTAAAGGGCTAATCTAAACTCATTCTGATTTTATTTTGTGCAATAATGCCAGTTCCTCTCTAACAGCATTCTAATTCACAATTTTCCTGGTCAGGGGGTGTAATCATAATCTGTTTTCATCTTCACAATCACATATATAGCTGACTGGGAATATAATGCCAGTTCCTGTCTAACAGCATTCTAAATCACAATTTTTCTGGTCAGGGGGTTTAATCATAATCTGCTTTTATCTTCGCAATCACATATAGCTGACTGGAAATATAAACGTTTTTGTTTGGTCCAATTTCCCTAGTTTGTAATAATAATGCCAGTTCCTCTCTGACAGCATTCTAAATTAAAAAATTTCCAGTTAGGGGGTTTAATCATAATCCATTTTTATCTTTGCATAAGCAATTGAAGGAAAATACATTACTTATACTTTGTCCCATTACCCCTTGGGTAAAATAGTTCATTTATTTTAGAACACTATAAAAATTTCCAGTTGCAATACCTGTCAGTTAATTATAAATTTCTTAGAAAAACTCCAGAATGATAAAATAACACTTTTCTATCAACATTATTTTTATTCCCTGGTGGAATTAATTAACAGATTTTTTTACTCTTATGGCCAAGTGTTTTTCTGCAACCTTAACACTTCATTGCATGAGCATGCCTCCTGGATAGACAAAAACTTTGACCTTGTCTGGCAAAGAAGAAGAAAAACAGAAGTTAATAACCAGAAGTTAATTATTTTAACAACTTTGGTCCCAGACTGTTCTGGATTAATTTCTAATAAAGTTCACTGTAATAAATAAGTTTTAACGTCACTACTAATATGTGGTCTAGTTTAGAAAAGTTGTCATGAGTGAGAGTTTTTGGCCGTTACTACGATTTCCCTAGCTTAAGATGCCCCAGAGTTAAGCTTAATTTCTACTTGCTACTTGAATTTGCATCATTTGGTTGTATCTTCTCTTTTCTTATTAATTTAAAATAACTTGACAGGTATGTATAATGCCAGCTGGAATTCTTTTTATCAAATAAATGAACTATTATTGTTTTGAATAATAACTATTATATATAATATTTTTATGCATAAACAATTCATAAAAGAAGACAAGTTTTTGATGAACAAGTTTACTACTGCACGTAAAAAAATATTGCAAGCATGAAAAATGAATATGGGCTTTTAATTATAATGTGGTGTTCATGGGAATAACTTAGTTGAATTGATAGTGATGTTGTGTTGAATAACTTCACAATTACAAGGGTTTGTTTCCCTTTAATTTATTTTTCATTATCCAGGGCCTTAGCATGCTTATAATTCGAAAAGTTTTTTTTCTAATGCCTGGCAGCCCCAAGTGGAATTCTCTGAGTTACACTCTGCCTCTCAGTATATAAAAAGGCATTGTGAAACACACTTTTCCCATCATTGATCATTATACTGCCTCAGTTGTATTTTTAGCTAGAATATTTTGTACCATGCTGTTACCGCTAGATGGATCGTTGGTAAAACTTGACAACCAGCTTGATATGTTTGGATGCATCTGTGAGGAGGAAATCTTGATACAATGCTGACAAAACGTTATTTGTGATTGGGAAGAGTAATTTGTAAATACTTGTAATAATAATATAAAATATATTTTATTTTATTTTCAAATAAAAATTAGCAAAACAAGACCTTTATAAAGATTATATACAGAGACCTGCGGGACAATCACGAGAAGAGTAGCAAGTGAAAATAGTGTATAAACTGTTGAAAGCAAAAGACACTGCCATAAATCTGATTCTGGCTCTTCTCCTGCTGGCTTATAATTATAGAAACAACTAATCTAGTCTATCTTTAGACATACAATCTTGGACATAAAGCTTAATTTCCACTTGCTACTTTTATCACGATTGTTCTCACAGTTCTTTGTTCTTTGCTCAAAATCTGAAAAATAGATTGAATTAATCCTACTTTTTTGACCATTTTTTCTGCTAAGCCAATGAGAATTGAGAAAACGTCGCGCTACAAAATGTGTGCAATATAAGTAACAAGTGGAAATTAAGCTTTATATATTGTTTCTTAAATAATATGTGGTTAAAGTGATGATAAAGTGTCCAATTTGAAGCAGCCAACATAGCCGTTCTAAAAAAACAGGTGTTCTTAACTGCCAAGAAGTACGATCTTGAATCAATTGAAGAGGAAAATTGAGGTTTCCTTAGAACACCTCTTTTCCCAGGAAGTGTTCCTAAACACCTCTTTTTGTCAGCAAGCAATTCAATTTCTCTTAGAAAACTTTTTTTCTCAGAAAGAGTGTCTATTCTCTCTTAGAACAACTTCTAGGAAGCAATGTGGTTTCTCTTAGAACAGTTCTTTTTGTTAAGAAGTCAAAAAATTAACAACTCATAGAACCAGGAAAAAGACGATTTTCCAAGAAAAGAAAATCTGACCTTTAGAACAGCTCATTTTACCAGGAATAGGAAACGTGTTTAGAACTCATTTTGCCAGGGAGGGACAAATTCACCATCTCTCTAGAACAGCTGTTCTTTACCAGGACTGACATGCCTCTAGAACACCTCCATTGGCTACTTCCGTCCAATGTTATAAAGAGACAAACTTTTCTTGCTTTACAAGCGAGTTAATATGCGCAGAAGTTAGTATTTTTGGATTGAAGTTGCTGTGCTTGTAAAGCACGGTTTGACATAGGAGGGGCTGGCTCCCCGCTTGCCTCAGAATTGGTCCATTTGTGGCTTTATGATGTAATTAAACGAGCAACACAAAGTGTTTCAAGAAAATACATTTGCACGCGCGATCCTACAGGGTTTCCCGTATAAACCTACCCCATTCTCGTATATTGGAGACCTAAAGGTAAGCAGGTTAAACACGAATGGGGCTAGACTAGAATCGTCGCTCTTCAAGAATAAAACTTCAAAAATCCAAGAACCACTACTGGAACTTGTTTAACCCCTCCCCCCCCCCTGTTCCCATATGCACTCCAGTTACTTCTTTAAGCTACATCTAAAATTAAACAACTAAAAAATTTAATAAAATGTTGTAATGTGAATGCGGAGCATGAGATAGGAAAAGAAAGAAAGAAGTTTCTTGTGGGGCTTGCGTGGAGAAAAGTTTTGGCTCTTCTCCTGCTGGCTTATAATTAAAGAAATGACTAATCTAGTCTAGAATGAGGCCTAAAACTTAAAAATCTAAGAACCACTACTGGAACTTGTTTAACCCCCTGTTCCCATATGCACTCATGTTACTTCTTTAAGCTACATCTAAAATTAAACATCTAAAAAACATACAGTGTTAGATACCTAATAAAATGTTCCGAAACATAACCATGTTATCTCGCCTATAAGTACACAGGCCTACTGTTTTGTCTTTTCTCTCCTTATTTTGATTTTAATTTAGAAATCTCAATGTTCTAAGTATGATTCCCTCTGCTGGCAAAATGAGCTGTTCAAAAATGCAGTTACACTGCTGTATATTATTGACCAAAAATAATTACCCTTGATGTTGTTACAGAAAAACATACCAGACAATCACTATAAAATGCTTTAAATGCAAAAATTAATTTATTGAACACTTTCAGGGGGTAG
>JANTOQ010996437.1:0-17611 GCA_027564595.1 Bythotiara depressa | reverse complement strand
AATTGTTTTCAATAGTTCTGGGGAAAGATTGTGTTTTGATTTATACATTTCAGTAGCAAGAGTTTGAATATTTCGATACGATTATGTACAGATACAGAGCACTCGAGTTACGGGCTCATAAATGTTTAGACTTATAAGGTTCTTTTGTTCTGAAGACTCCGTGTCTGTCAACATGGTTAATCAAGGAGCGTGACCTCGTTTGCTTCCATATATGGACATTTTTACGTCATAAAATGAGCAAGTCATTGCAATTTGGTTGCTTTTCCAGGCTACTCATTAGAAAACAGTGGAATACACAATCGTTAATTTGGTACAACCCTGGTCAAAATATGCTGGTCTTTTGGCGTTTTGGGCCCCTTTCGTCCTTGTCCGATTTTCCTGAATACGTCCAGAGAACGAGAATGGCGGTAGTTATTGACTAGAAGCTTGTTTCGTTTGCGTATTCCACTGCTTTCTGATGAGAAACCTGGATAAGCAAGCAAATTTCAATGACATGCTCGTTTTATGACGTAAAAATGCCCATATACGGTCAAACATGGAGGCAAGCGAGGCCACACTCCTTGAATAACGATGCTGACAGACACCGAGTCTTCAAAAAAGAACCTAAAGTTTTAAACATTTATGAGCGCGTAACTCTTAAAGTGCTCTTATATACTTCGAGTTACACGGGTTTTTTAAGGACTGGTTCCAGCGCGTAACACGAAGAGCGCGATACTGGAAAATTTATTAAGTGTTTAAATCACGAGCGCTTAACTGACTGCTTCTTTATTCCTCGATTTAAGCACTCGTAAATATTTGGGGCGAGCGCGTAACTCGAAAATTAGTTAACAAATTTAATACCAGCGCGTAACTCGATGACTTTGTTGCACATCGAGATAAGCGCCGGTAATTTTGAGCGCGTAAAGGCCGATTTCCATTACTGAGCTTTTTCCCGCGCGGGAGGAGCGAACTGCGCATGCTCAAACCTTTTCCGCTCGTGCGCTCCGCCCGCGCGGGAAAAACTGCAGTAATGAAAATCGGCCTTAACACGAGTGCTCTTACATCCATCGAGTTACACGATTTTTGAAAAAAGGACTTGAGCGAGCGAGTAACTCGAAATGTAGCAGCCCCATTAAATACAAAATAGAGGTTCTTATTACAATGTTGGAAAAATTCTTGGTTTTGTCATTTTGCATCAAATGTGCGAAAAAACAAGAACGGGTGTAGTTGAATGGAAAGCGAAAATAACAATATTTTCTTAAGAAAAACGTTGCCAATTGTACTTATTTGAAAGTTTTCTTTGTTTTATGCCGTCACAAAGGACACACATGGACCAACTAGGGAGCTAGCCAGTCCCACAGTTTCAACCGTGGTGTACACAACCACGGTTGTTCATTACTCAAAGTACCTAAATTTCCTAAGATACGCGAGTCATAAATCGGAGCTCTTCAATTCTTTTTATTTGTGTTCACTCAAACAACACTTGTGGTGAATTCATTTTGGTTAATCTGGCACCTCGTGCCAAATATGTATGACCGCGATTGTTGATGATTGATTATTTGGCTTTCCTGGCAAAATGAGATATGTTGAGCTGTTCTAAGAAAAAATTCACTTTTTCCTGGTAAATTGAGCTGTTTTACGTGTTGTCAATTTTCTGACTTCCTGACAAAATGAAAACCTGGTCTTTAAAACCGCTATTTTCACCAAGAAAGGTAAATCTGGTAATAGGAAAAGCTCATTATTCCAGGAAAGCCAAATTCATTATTTCACTAGAACAGCTCTATTTCCAAGTACTGACATATCTTTAGAACACCTGTTTCCTAGAACACATCCGTTGGCTGCTTTTGAATTCCCCCCGAAAAATAGGTGTTTAAGGGAACTTGTATCCCAACCTCGTTCCCAGGGCCATTTTTCCCTTTTGATCTTGGACAGTTCTTCCGCCGTCCCAAGATCAAAAAGGAAAAATGGTCCTGGGAACGAGGTTGCTTGTATCCTCTTTTGTTTAGTAAGAAAATTGGAAAATTCTCCTTCATAGCCATAATTTTAAAATCCAAATTTATGAGGCTAGTAGATATATAGTTAAACTCTAATTAACAATAAAAATAATTATTAGTTGGTTTTTAATAACCGGAAAAAAAGCACGGGCAAAAAGGGCGTTTTAAACTCATTTTTAAACTCTTCAAAATGCTCCAAGTTGTTCCAAGTTTTGTTAAATTCATTGGATTCTGATTCATTGTGACCGAGTTTTACGGAATTTTTTTGTTTATTTAAATTCAATAATTTCCATGTGGAGAAAAATCACATTATTGTCTGTATAGACCGAAATAAAATAAAAAACAAGCAAATTCTGCACACTCGATTTTGTGTAATAGACATATCTTTGACGTCAGAAAGTTTTAAAGGGATACGACAAAGTAGTCGAGAGTTGGAGCTAAAATGTAGCTTCATTATCAAGAGAACTATTAAGAGAACGTTACTACTTTATGTGAAAGCGCCTTTAATTTTTATTCATATCAAATGAGAATAATTAATAGCGAATAATTAATTATTCATGATAAAATTCTTCATTCGGTAAGATTAATTTCAGTTTAATTAAAGATGTAAAAAATTTTCGTTATACCATGGCGAAGTAAAAGTTTAGGATAGCAAAAAGTAGCAGTTGTTTGGTTGGTAAAAGTCTAGAATTTTTTGTACAGCTTATTTTTAACATATATAAGTTCAATGTTTATAAAAATGAGGTAGTTAAAAATTAACCAAAAAAAGGATACAAGTGACCTGAAGAGAAACCATCTATTTCCTGGTAAATAGAGGTGTTCTAAGAAGGCTTAAACTGATTGATAGTTTCGCCCTACCTACGAATATACTTACTGGCAGTTAAGAATACTTGCGTTCCAAACAGGTGTTCTAGTCCTGGAAAATAAAGCTGGTCTAGAGAAATGTTAAATTTGATTTTCCTGTTGAATAGAGCTGTTCTAAAGATCAGATTTCCCTTATCTGGCAAAATGAGCTGTTCTAAGCAACATAACAAAATTTGCAGGGTATATTTATTTTATCTCCTGCAAAAATTAGCTGTTCTAAAAGAAAATAATGTCCTTCCTGGAAAATCGAGCTGTTCTAAGAGAAACAACCGCGCTTTCTGGCGGAAAGAGGTATTCTAAGGAAACTTCTTCTGTACATTTGGTTCCCTCGCAAAACGTACGTCCTGTCAGTTCAGAAAATCTATTTTCTTAGAACAGCTTCGTTGGCTGCTTCTGTAGTTTCTTAGAACAGTTCTGGTTGCTGCTTCTGTTCTACGAGAACTAGACTAGATTAGTCGTTTCTTTAATTATAAGCCAGCAGTAGAAGAGCCAGAATCAGATTTACGGTAACTTTTCTCCGCGCACCCTCCAAAATAAAGTTATTTTCCTATCTCTCCGGGCGTTCACATTACAATATTTATATATATTTGAAGAATGACGATTCTAGTCTATACGAGAACATGCTATTGAATCAACACATACCCAGTTCAAGCAAATTTGTAAATGCGTAGAGCCTGATTTCCATTCAGCGGAATTTTCCGCGTGAGCATGATTTTCATTGTTCTATTCAACTCAGCTTTTTCCGCTCGACTTTTTTAAACAACCAATCAGATTTTAAGAAAATGTCTCCCGCGCCGAAAATCCCGCTTAATGGGAAACAGACTTAAGAAAGATCAAAAGTCGTTAGCATCATCATTATGGTATCAATTAACAAACATTCTTCTATTCATTATTTACTTTATACATTTGATATTCAGCATGTATAAACATGTGAAGGTTTTCTTTGGTTTTCTTTTCACGACTTGATAAATTTTATGTGAAGCTGGTCGTTATTATCAGAAGAAATATTTTCAATTGGTTTTACAAAGTTCTTATTGCTTTATATCTGTTTATTTATTAGTTAAATTAATTCGTTGATTTATTTATCTCTCTCCGTGTGTATATGTTTATATATTAACAACTAGCAAGCAAAAATGATAATCATATTGGTACAATTGTTTAGAATCTACGGCAACTGAAAAGAAAAATATTATAGGTTCGCGCATCTTTTTTTGACCTCTTTTAACCAATAAATTTTCTATTTCGTTTTCTATTCCACAACACGACCTAGTTTACTAAAAATAAGGATTTCCACTTCTTGAAATATGTGCATGCGGCTGCTGTGAGGTAGCTTTACAGGTTCGCAATACAATAAAACGTAATTTATTTGAGGTTATCAAATGGCTAAAAAGGAAAATTAACAAAAGCAGCCAATGCACGTATTCTAGGAAACAGGTGTTTTAGAGGTGTGTCAGTCCTGATGAAATGATGAATTTGGCTTTCCTGACAAAATGAGCTGTTCAAAAGTCCAGGTTTTCCTTTCCTGGTGAATTGAGCTGTTCTAAGAAAATATTGTTTTTTCCTGGTAAATTGAGCTCTTCTACGCGTTGTTAATTTTCTGACGTCCTGGCAAAATGAACTGTTCTAAGAGAAATCACCTCGTTTCCTAGAACAAAGAAGTGTTCTATAAAAAATAGCCATTCTTCCTGAGAAAAAGAGGAGTTTTAAGAGAAATTCGAGCGCTTTCTGGGAAAAAGAGGTGTTCCGTTTCTAAAGAAGCCTCAATTTTTCTCTTCATTTGATTCAAGAACGTACTTCCTGGCAGTGAAGAGTGAAGTGAACACCTGTTTTTTTTAGAGTAGCTCTACTGACTACTTCTGAAATTACTATATAACGAAATTAAGTTTTATCCCTATCTGTTCTACATTTTAGTGCCACGAACTGCCACATGTCTTTACATTGACTTGTTTTTCTGTCTTTAAGCATTAAATTTCTGTTGCTATATAAATATTTTTACTAAAATTTTAGACAAAACTGTCCTAGTACAGCTATTTACTTAACTTAGCTTAAATCCAACACTTCGTAGATAGCTCATGTAACGTTGTCAATTGTATATTGTTCACACTTTGAAGCACATTTGAAATAATGACGGAAATCGAAAAACTGGAATATATGTAGAGCCTCCTGCCTCCCCAGCCACCTTTAAATGGTATTATTTTGAATTTGTTTTTGTTTTTGTCTTGAGGATTGGATTGCAAACCAGCAGCAACAACTCTCATAGCTCTTAACAACTTCTACAATTTTTTTGTAAGAGACCAAACAATATGCGTTCAGTCACATGAACTTCAAAACACCGCACGAAGGTTATAACGGGGGTAATGACTAAGGCAATTGTAATAATAAGAAGCCATTTTTAATTGATTAAAAAAATAATGTGGGCTGGATACTGTGCTTTTGTATTGTGAAGAGGTTAACGAAGAGAGGTGGTGACAGGAATAAAAACCAATTCGATGACCATAACAGGAATATTATCTGGCACATAGTACAACATAATGTAACATAGATTATCAGGATCGGATACAGATTTACTGAACTAGTTGCTTAATAAAGTTTCGTAAAAATTTCACGAAGCTTATTTACAAAATTTTGTTTGATACGAATAGAGTATAGTAGCGTAGCATAGCATAGTATAGTATATTTAGCTTCGTTTTAATCCCTTTATTTTTTATTTACTTATTTATTTATTCAAACTAATATCACCTACGTTTTCCAGACAACATAAAAACAAATGCAGTTGATCAGATTATGAAGTGTCAATGTAAACAAAGCATGAACAAATCATAAATATATTTTTTAATATTTTTCTTTTTTAACCCCCTGTATCTCACACCCAATAAATAATCTTTCTATGTGTTTCCTATTTTAACATTAGCCTTACTCCACTATATAGCAAATACTATGACACAGCGATAAACGGCTAAAACAGTAAGATGCGTATATATAGTAAATGATCATTTGTTTGCGTTGTTAGAAAGTTGAAGTGGCCAGAACTAAAGGCTGCTTGCCTTTCTAACATCGCAAGATTTATTTACAAGCTTACTATATTAATTATACCTTTATCTTATCGTATTATTATTGTTTTTACATGTTTTCAAGGGAATAAAGATCTTATTACAGAAAAGCGGATATAAAAATTGTAAAATAATGCCTGGAACGTTTGCCGATGAAGCATTTGAAGGATGTGGTGAAACACCTGGATTAGAAATCTGGAGAATAGAGGTAAGCATTTTTAATTCTGACTTCTTCATTTTAGTCACTGTCAAGTTTAACTGTTACTGCTAAAAGGCCTTGCTGTTGTAGTAAACAAAAGTCGATTAAAATACTGCCATGACTAGTAGATTTTCGCCATCTTTTATATCAAAAGTAAAAGAAGTTAAGCATTTTAGTTTGAAAGGTAAAAAATATATTTCTTACCAAAATAAGCTAAAAACCTTGAAACATTGCAAAACATTTTTTTGATAATAAGGAGGCGGAGGGATGGGTTTATTGTGGAAAGTGGCTAGCATTGTGGTCATCATAATTGAAATTTTCATGTTTGCGCGTATTGACAGTGTGAAATAAACAAAACTTGTTTAAACAATACAAGTGTACATTTTTAACAAAAATATCTCGACAGGGGGTACATGTTATTTTATCAAAGTCTTAAAATAAGTTACGAATAGATTTTGTGTACAAGGTCAACGGCCTGGAGAGAACAGTTTCTAAGCGAAAACTAAACACAGATTTTTCACAGGCTTTTTGTCAGTAAAAATGTAACAAAAACCAAGTCTCTAATTTCTTTATGTACGAAGTTCTGCTCTCCTCCACAAATGAAATTCGAAAGAGCCAGATGAGGGAGAATAAGAAATCTCTAACAGAACTTTTGCGACAGAGAGTGTAAGATGTCGTATATCGCAATTATTGAAAAGCTAACAAAAAATATGTAGCTAAGGTAAAATGTAAATGTTGGCCTTGACAAATAAAGTACTTTTTACATTATATATTTATATTTATAGTGGTTTTTATTTTGATAAAATCTTACAACATTATAGTACTACGAAGAAAAAACCTTTATGACAACCAAAGAGGAATTCTGGGAACCACAACGAAAGTTCTTGTATTTAAAAAAATAAAAATATGTTAAGATTTAACATCTTATATTTTACACAGACTGACAGGCGGCCATTCTGCCTGGTGTCTATGGAAAGCTATACCCTGAAAATTGAGTAGTTGAAGGTGAGGCGTGAAGTTATCGCTGGTTTGTGGAGCTTGTGAGTGTGACATCATTTTTGGAAGCACATTTATTACGATTGTGACAGTTGTTTACCAGACTAAATTTTAAGCACACGTAATTTGTAAGTTGACAAAGTTGAATGGTTTTTTCCCAACAATTCATGAACTGTAAAATGTAGGATTAGATTAGCGATATGTTATATATATATATATACTATATTAGGCTACTTAAATTCTTTAGTTTTGTAAATTTATTATTTTAATTCCGACAATAAATAAGGTTAACAACAACAACATCAAAAGCGGAAAGAAAGCTTTTCACCTCTTGTAGTATTTTATAAAGTTTGTTCAATCTAAAATGAGTCACACAAGACCATGCCGGTGAAAAGTGGTGAAATCAGTAGCTATTTTGTGAACTTGGTTAGAATCTCATAAAAAATAACTCCTAGATATTTTAATTTAGCCTTACGCTCAAGAGGAAATACCCATGTACTTGAGAGTTTTGTTATCAACATGTCTTAGTTTGATTTTAGCACCGTAGAAAATACATTTGGTCTATTAAGTGTGTGTAACTATTTTATTTTGGTTACGCTATCTGTCATATTTGTCCGTTGAGCTTTCAAAAACGGGAGGACGACCTCTTCTAAAAATCCATAAGTAATATTTATGAGTTTATGTGCGCCACAAGTGCTACCTGTAATGAGATAGGCGAATATGCTCAAGATGTCTGCAAAAAAGAGCCGGAAGTTTTGAAAAATATTTTTTGAAGCTGTGGCGCAGTGCTAGAAAGGTCCGGATACAAGCGAATGCGCTTATATCCGGGATGGAGGTAATAAGGTACTTAATATGAACGAGGAAAGAAGAATGTAGTGTCCACGCAAGGATTAGATATGTACGACAGGTTTTTTATCCATTCGCTGTTTTTTTTTACATGTGAATTGAATGAATTAATCTTGTCATATGTTCCGTTATGATCATCACTCACATCAAGGAACTTTAAAAGCGAAGCTTCAAAACATTCTTGTTACTTTTGACGCTAAACGTTCTTGTTTGCCGATATATGCGGTGGGAAATCGTTAAAGCACATTTTTTTTTTTTACAGTATTTGACAAATATTTATTTTGCGTTTTCAGTCTTGTATAATTCTAAAAATATAAATATATGTGAAATTGTCCTTTCGTCCAATCTTTTGATGTTTAGAATTCTGAACAAGAAAAAAGTCAAAACCTGAAACTTCAGCAGTAAGCAAAAATGCCTCGTGACCACATTTTATATCCAATTTAAAAGGCCGATCTCCTGCGATAAATGAGATCTTATTGTTTTGTGCTTTTAAGGGAGTATTTATAAGCTTCTGATCAACGTTGTTTTATGCTTCAAGAGAGTATTTATTAGCTTCTGGTTAATACAATCTGTTTAAGGATAACGAAATTGAATGTTTAATTGAAAATATGACTCGAAGGGGCAAAAAAACCACCCACCCACCCACCACCCACACAATATACCCACACCCTCCCCCCTGCGATTTTTGTCAGGAGAATTTAGATTCATTTTCTGTCAAGTAATTTTGCTCCTTTAAAGGAATAGGAATAAAATATTTGGTCATTTCTTTGCTATTTTGCTTTTTCCAGGGTGTTTATTTTTGGAAATACAATGTTAAATAAATTTGGTAAAAGCTTATAAATGAAGTTTCTGAAAAGTTAAAAAAAATAAAAAAATGTATATAAAAAAATGGAGAAATGATCTGGTGACCCCCTGCGGTTTCATGGAATTATAAAGATTTCCAATGGGACGTTTAACGTTGCCAGGGGGTATGCTTATTCATTAAAGAGTTAATACCAACTCCTTAGTTTATCTAGGTCTTAAGATATGAAATATTGTTCCCAATGAATAAAAGGCATTAGATCCCTGGAAAAATTTAAAAGTAAAATTTAAAAAATGGACCACAACACAATCAATGCCCATGTAGATTATGTAAAATCTATATCCAAGAAATATTTATCTGATAATTTAACATCCTATGCGAATTACTACTTTTTTTTATGTAACTTTTAATACGTAAAAATAAATTTTTTGTTATGTATTATGTACTTATGTGTTTGTATAGTTGACTTTAATTATGTGTTTGTATAGTTGACTTTATTTATGTGTTTGTATATTTGACCTTAATTAGATTATTATGTATCTATTACTGTGATTTGTCAACTTTAAATAAATTAAAGAATAATAATTAAAAAAAGAAGCTAAAATGCATTTAAAAAAGTGACACATTTCATCTTCAGAATCTCATAACCTACATTTTAGTGTTTCCTATCAATAATAACAACGTCTTTCTAACTGAAAATATTGACTGTTAAATAAAACTATATTACTTTTTTATAAAAATATTGTTTTTTAATAATACTTTTTTATGTGCCCATCCTGAGAAAATGAGGAGAAAAAATTAAAATGTCAACAATAAAACGACAACTTTGGACATTTCACATTCGTTTGGTTACTTTATAAAATACAACTTTGGACATTTCACACTCGATCTTTAATATTTTGGTAATTAAATAGGCGTATACAGACAAGTAATTCAAAACGAATACAATTCAGTTATCTGAATAAAGTCACAAATGTGGATCACCAGCTCATTTTGCTGGCAAAATAGACGATACTTGATTACCACAATTTCCCCAATTCTTTCCAATAAGAAACAGGAAATATTCTTGATGATTGAAAACGTTTAACTTTAAAAATTCCTTTCGCACGAATGGAGAGCTCAATAGGATTGATACAAAGAAGGAAGAAGTATCTTGCACCGTAATTCCACCCATTCATCGCTCGCGCGATCAACTTTGTTTTTAATTCTGACGTCGCATGTCGCGCGCTGGCGCTTCGGGAGTAGGCTCAGAGCATACTCCCGAAGGGATCGCTCGCTTTTGTATAAAATTTAATTAATTACCTGCAGAGAAAAATTAGTCGCGCGAGCGCGCGCTCAAAAGCGCTCAAAATTGTCTGAAGTGGAGATCCGCCTTAAAACAAAGTGTTTTAACTTAAATACTTAAGAGAGTGAGCGCAAAGACAAGTAAATCAAGGAGATTAAGTTTTCACATCAAATTATCTTTCTGAAAACCTGTACAAACCTATGGCAAACGGAAGATTTTGAGCTTTTGTGATGTTTACCATTAGAGTTTATGTTAGAGAATACACGGTGTGTATAAGGATTTTCGTCTTAAATTAACTCCGTAATTTATTTTGGCTGAAATTCAGGAATTTCTCCTTTTTTGGAAGAAAATAACTAAGAGCATTTCGCACGTTTTAATTTTCGCGCAACATTAACATTTGCGCACCATGATACTACGCGAATTTACCTGCACTTAAGGTACTTAAATACCAAATACGGAGTAAAAACTTTGTAAGTTACACAACACAGAAATTGTTTTAACTTGCGTTGATTAATAGGGAAAGACTACGTAGAGAAAGAACTGCATTATATTTAATTGTTAGTTATATTAATTATATTATATATATTATTAATTATAATCGTTATTTACTGATCGCAATTTCCCCAGTCTATATCAGACTAGATGAACTGTTTAGTACAAATCGAATGATTTTAAGGGATTTCTAAATAAACTCAACAAACATGAAGATTTGTTTTAACCATTCTATCTTGACTGTTTATGTAAGTTCAAAGTTTTTTCTTTACAACTGTGTGCGCTGTAGATTGAGGAGAACATGATATCCGTGCATATGACATAGAGACACATATTACATACAAATGGCACTGTTGTGCATGTCAGAAGTCATTTACGTATCAATATTCCGAAAAGAATGTATTTTTATTGATGATATTTCATCACTGCAATAACTTTAGAAATAATGATGTTTTGCCACTCAGAAGACATTGCATTTACACTGCAACTTCCCATACATTTTAATGTCTTCTGAGTGGCAAAATATTATTATTTCTGAAATCATTGGAGTGGTGAATATCATCAATTATCATTACCATTCTAAGAAATCTTGAATTCACGAGGTCATGGAGACAAATGTTTCAGAAATTTACCAATTCACGAGGTCATGATACCGTCCACTGAGACAAATGTTTCAGAAATTTATCTCCCACTTTTCTTTGCCTATAGGTAAGACCTTATTATTATGTTATTGACATTATGAAATAGTTGTAATTCTTTAAGGTTCTAGATTCTATCCAGAAGTTCATTTTGATTCATTTTGTGAATGGAAAACGAGACGCGTTATTATTGCATCTTGTTTTTGTTTTTGTTGGATTACGGTTGTGTTTATTTTTTGAAGAAAACTTAATGTGGAGGTCATTTATAACTAAAACATCTGCTTTGTAAATAAGCACTTCTAAAGAATCAACAATAGGTTAGTAAGTACTATTTAGGAGCACGGTTATTCGATGTACTTGTCTAACTGAAATTGCGTGGTTTAACACGAGTGATTGACACGAGGCGGAGCTGTTTTATACTGCTTTTCGTACTGCATTTTTTGGGAAAACTATCGGAATTCAAATGTCAAATAAAGTGGAAGAACAATGATCAATATATAACAAATTAAAATGATCTCATGTTTGGACTTGTTAAGTATCTCCATAAAGGCTATTTTCCACTTACATTGATCGGTCTGGATCTGGAACGAAACGGATCAGTTTTTGATCCAGGTTCTATCCGATACGATCCGTGGAACAATTTTCATTCATCCTATGGCGCCAAAATAATGATAACTAAAATGTAAACAAACAGAAACGTGGCTGCTTTTAACTGCTTTTAACCTTATTATACGTTTTTTACTAAAAGGGGGCGCTTATTCGAGGGGGCGGTTATTCGAGGGTGGGCGCCTAATCGAGGAAATACGGTTACGTTTTTTGCTCACTTTAGTTTTAATAATAATTCGATGATTGAAGAGAAAAATATTACTTAGAAAGTACACAAAAGGCGTGAAAATGGGGTGAAAAAAACATTTACAGAAAGAAACAACTTTAAAGAACTTTTTTATAATTACTTTATTCAATCCAAGACTTAAAAGCTGGTGTTTGATCATGAGTAGTTCTTTAAGTATTTCAGACCGATTATGTCCAACAATCTTGCACTGAGAGATATTTCACCGCTATAAAACATTGCTTTAGAAGTAGTATACTGACACTGATCTGGCTAAAGTCTTCATGGTTTATGGGATGTTTCAGGTGATGATATATAGGGACTACTTTCTTCGATACTACTGGCTGTTGCTGCTGTATAAAGAATTGGTGCTGTTGGGATGCAGCTTGCCGAAGCATGTTCATCTCCATCTGACCACATTGAATACTCTCATCTTTTTGTTGTGTATCAAAACCGTCTTTTTCTGCACTACTCATTTCGTTTCTGTTACTCCTCTCTTCAATACTGTATCTACCATTTTTATCGAAATTATTTAGCTGATCAAAGCACATTTAACGAATTCCTATTGGTTAATCTTGAGCGATCCAGAGAGATCCAGAACCGGATCGAAGAAAAATTGAAAACTTTTCAACTTTTTTTGTGATCAATTTTGGAACGTTTTGGATCGGCACGGATCGATGTTTTTGTACCACTGCGCATGCACGGATCAAAAACACATCCGGTCTTGTCCAGATCCAGACCGATCCATGTAAGTGGAGAATAGCCTTAAGTGCTACTTGAAAATATTTACTTCGAATAACAATCAAGACGTCTGTACATTTTTGAAATTATATTTACGTTTTACAAAATCTATGTTGAAGATAAAAAAAGGCAGCAATGCCGAAGCTTCATAGCCTATTTATCTTCGCATTGTCAATATTGTTGCGATATTTCGGCGCTCTTATTTCATTTCCGTGCAGATAGTCACGAAATCTTGGCACGAATTAACGCGCCTGCAAACGCATAATTTATTTTCGATAAAATAAATAAAATTAGCACAAGTAAAGGATGTGAAAGTCTTTTTTTGTATTTATTACGTGATCGGAAATGTCAATATAATGGGGTGCCAATGAGAAGCATATCCGGTTCGAAATCATCACGCAATGTTAGTTTTTTTGACATAGTTTGATCACACAGGATGTCCTGTATTTGTCCACATATATAGAACGTTTATTGTTCTAGATTTTCTGTGTTGAAAAACAACAATCCTAAACAAAATATTTGAACTTTATGCCGCTGTGTTAGGGCACATTTGTACTCGTCCCTTTTCTTTGTAAGTATCCAAAGAATGAGAATGGGGTGTGGGGGAGGGGAGAGGGAGAAGTGTATAAATTGACGGAAAACCTGATGGATTGATACCCACCAAACCTCGAAAGATGTCCTTATTTCATTGACGCATGTGTTTTATGAGGAAAGTGAGGCACGTTCCCTCATTCACCCAGGCTTAAAAACCACGATGCAGTAAACCTAAAATCCCTCCGTCTTACGTCATAAATCAGCAAACTTTACATATTTGGAAACTTGTGTTATATTTGCGTAGATCGGGATTTTGAAATTCACACATTTTCCAGTATATAATTTCCCAGATTTTAAGCCTAAACAAAATCCCGAAAAGTATGATCCCAATTATGTTTCCTTGTTTATCTAAATATTGTAGGCTCTGGAAATTTAACATGTTTCGTTTTTTAGAAATTGAAGGTAGTGAAGCAAGACCCTAAATCATACGGAAAGTTCTACAGTGGAGATTCGTATATCTGTTTACTCGTAAGTAATTTCGTTACCAGTCTATTTTCTGTTTACACGTGTTACATCAACCTTGTTCTGCTACAGTTAAATTAGAAATATAGGATTTTTATTATTGAATTTTAGTCTGTAGACTGGAATTAGCCTGTAAAGTCTTAAATTTCGTGCTAATTTTTCATTGGTCATTTCTTTGCTATTTTGCTAATTCCAGGGGATTAGTAACACCTGATAACACCCCGTGGTAAAGTTAGTTGTGACGACAACAAGTTTTTAGTTGGTTTTTAGTTAGTAAACTTTTGTTAAAAATTAAGTTATCAACAAGAGAAATTTGGCGACTAGTTGATTTTTAACTAGTAAATATGTCTATTAACAAGTAAGTTATCAACTGGTAACGGTCAACGAGAGAAAAGATGTTAAAAAAGCAAAATACTTGAAGAGGGAGGAACCACGAGAAAGACGTAACAAGGATACATTAATAATTATTGATAAAAGCACCTTTTGATATTTAATGAAGGACAAGATAAGAAGAAACCATTGTATTTTCCAGACTCTACCTTGAACAGCCGTTAGGGCACCTTATCACAAGAGAAGGCTGCACAAGAAGCCAGTAGAGCTGTCCTAAGAAAACAGATGTTCGTAACTGCCAGGAAGTACGTTCTTGAATCAAATGAAAAGAAAAATTGAAGTTTACTTAGAACACCTCTTTTTCCCAGGAAGGGATCCTATTTCTCTTACAGAACATCTGCTTTTCCCAGGAAGAGTGACTCTTTTTCTTAGAACACTTCTTTTTTCCAGGAAACGAGGTGATTTCTCTTAGAACAATTCATTTTATCAGGAAGTCATAATTAACAACTTATAGCGCACCTCAAGTTACCAGGAAAAACAACTGTTTTCTCAGAACAGCTCTATTTGCCAGTAAAGGAAAAGCTGGACTTTAAAACAGCAAACTTCAGTCGGTCTTTAGAACAGCTCATCTTGCCAGGAAAACCATCCATCATTTCTCTAGAACAGCTCTATTTGCCAGGACTGACACACCTCTAGAACACCTATTTCCCAGAACACCCCATACAACGAAGTCAAATACAAATTTATTAAGAAACGAGTGAAAAGTGTCACCTCTCTTTTATTATTTACATTTTAGACTAGGAAAGTAAAAGACAGAATAGAATGGGATATTCATTTCTGGTTGGGAACGGAAACCAGTCAGGTACGTGCAGCATATTGCTTTAAACGCTCCCTTCGTGTAATATTGCTATTTCGTTTGCAAGCATTAGCCATTTGTAGTTTTTGATAAATTACCCGTTTGTACGTTTCTGATATGTTAAAAAATGTACATAATGTATTTGTTAGCTTCAATATATTGTTTATGTTAAAAGTTGAAGGATGTTGTATATCCTATATTCACTAGAACATTTGGGAGCATGTCACTTGATAATGCATTCATCATTTTACTATTTACCATTCCGGAGCGTCTTCATTCAGAAACGAGTGCTTTCCGCAAAGTGTAAACACGGTCTGAAACTAACTGCAAAAACAATTATTTCTTCCGATATAGGACGAATGCGGAATTGCAGCATATAAAACAGTGGAGTTAGATGATTCCCTGGGAGGGTACCCTGTGCAATACAGAGAGGTATGTATATGAAAATTTTATAAAAATTCAGCTTAAATAAAAAAAATCCAAACAATGCCGCGTTAGAATTACACGAAATCTCTTAAAGATTAGACGGTGTCAACGATTACACGAAATTTTATAAAGTTTAGCCGGTGTAAACGAAGCGAAATACAGTGTGTGGACCTGTCCATATAGATTTAGAATTCAGAGGAAAATGTTGAATGGAAAAAGGGAAAAGAAATGCGACGGAAGTAAAGAAGGATTGTTTTCTAGCATATGTCCTAAAGTTTGTTTTATTCAGTTTTACTTTCAAATGCTTTATGCTGTTGTCATGGTTTATTCAATCACTTGTTTACATTGTTAGTTATTACTTTTATTTATTTATTATTTTTATTATATTTATTTAACACTTAGAACCCGAAAGACGTACGTCTTTTTGGACCGTTCCATTACAGTACTAATACCTCTGGAAAGGAAAGGATGCTGGAAATACGGATCAGACTGTTAGAATCTTCATTAACCCTTTAATGCATAAGTATACCTCCTGGAAATTGTCTACTTTTTTATTGGAAATCAATGTAATTTTATGAAGAACCAGGGGGCTTATAAGAGTATCTAATAAATTTTTTTCTCCTAATTTTCTATTTCACTTCCAAAATTTTACCTCCTGGAAAGAAGCAATATAACAAAGATACCTGTAATTAATTTGTCCATTTCAGGGGACACTGTGCATTAAAGGGTTAAATTCTACACCGCGAAATTAGGGGAAAATTTCTACTTTACAAAAAAATGCTTCGGGTTAATTTATTTATTTAATCGTTATCACAAGAACATATATTCCTGGATTAATTTTCTATTTTGGTTTAAATCTTAATGTTATCTGAACTACCATATAAATTGCTTTTTTTACCAATACAACCCTAACTCACACAATCGTGATTGACAGGTATCAGTCACACAAACTTGATTGACAGGTAACATTCCGTAGAATAATATAAGGCACTACGATTAGCTGAACCAACTCAAGGTGCTTAATCGCCAGCATCGTATTGAAAGATGTTACAATTTCACGCCATAAATCTTACAACTGGGAAATATCCCACTCCTCCGCAGATACTCTTAACTTCGTTCCCAGGGCCTTTTTTCATTTTTCATATAACTGATGGCGAGAGAAAAAGCCCTGACATCGTCCGCGCGTTTACGCAACTTGATTATTTGTTTCAATTGCCGGATGGTGGCGCTGGTATGGAGCTGAACGGAATATTGGATGAAAAATCTCGTTTATATACGAATAAAGGAGGATCTAAATATAATTACGTCATTCTCAACAAGGAGATGTCCAACTCCCTATTCCTTTTTGGCACATTTCCAGATAAACGAAGGCTATGATCGGATTTATGAATAGAAAGCTACCTACAGCTCTCCAAACCCTGGTAAGGATCGCAGAAAAGCAATAACTACATTTCTCAATTACTCCTCAGGAGTTATTTGGTCAAATAAGCTGGCATCCATATATCTGGCATTTTAATTGAGATACTATCAATATGGTTTTCATTACTCATCGAGTGAATCGTTTCGATTTTTATTTAAAGTATATTTTGTTCACGATCGATTACGGTCTTATTATCAAATCTATGTTCAAATTTCCAACTGTGTGGTCGGCGATTTCATTTTATGTTATATCTCCGTTACTAACAACACGAAATTTTCTTTTGATCGTTGCACAAGCGACCTTTGTGACTCACCAATATAGAATAGATTGCGTTACAATCGCCACGTTGTTCTTTTACCCAACCCAGTCCTCCTATCGAAAAGGGAAAATAGCACTTGGTACCAGGTTGAGACGCTCTAATGATATTACAAAGAGCCACCGTAAAAAATATCGTTAAATAATTCTAATCAGACTCTACGAAGGAGAGTGGTAATAAAATGGCGCACGAATGAAAGATTCAGACAGTACACAAAAATATCGATATTAATTGATTATTTTCCCGATTTACATGTCAACAGACTTCCGTTTTAATCCATTTTTATTCCCAAATATTTGCAATCACTACTAGAGAGAATAGACCTTTTCATATTAGGCCGAGATTTGAAGTTTATTTTTATTAAAAACGGACTTCAGATATGGATTCTACGTAAAAAACTATGCTTATAGTGTACTTTTCAAGTTTTTAATCCAAACAGATCCGATTTTTTGGACTATCACCATATCCAGTCAAAGCCTTCTTATATTTCGA
>JANTOQ010995326.1:0-17612 GCA_027564595.1 Bythotiara depressa | reverse complement strand
GTTGTGGAACTCATTTTGATTATTTTGGCGCCTAGTCTCAGTATATTATGTGCATGATTGTGGATACTCCTTTCCAGAAATTAGCCACGTCATAAATTTTTTTTTTAGAAAAAATGAATTTGATATTCGAATTCAATGATAAAAATTACATAAATCTGAAAAGTTTTTTAACCAAAGTATAATTATTGCAGCTTCTACACTTAATTTATTCGTGAAAACGAGGCTGCGCATGCATGTACTTAAAAATTTAACAAAGTATTAACCCTACTTATAGATAGTCGTAAAAAATTATTTCTGATGGCCGCACGATTATAAAAATTTTGGCACGAAAAAAATTATTTACAAAAAACCAACTTAAAATTTTACTACTATATTATTAACGTAAATTAAAGAATTCCTTACTGATACAAAATGTAGAAGCAGCCAACAGAGTTTGTTCTATGAAAAGCTGTTCTTATACCTGCCAGAAGGGATATTCTTGGATTTAGAAAATAATTTAACGTGCCTCAGAATACCTCACGTAAAGGGAAACAGGACTAAATTATCTTAGAACAGCTCATGTTGCCAGAAAATATACCTTTAAACACCTTATTTTGCCAGGAAATTAGATAAAGCATATATCTTAGAACAATTCAATTTGTCAGGACATGTAGAGAATGATGGTGTTATAACGGTTAACATTACCAGAAAAGATATATTTTCTTTTTTAACTCTAATCCAGTGGAACTTTTTTATAGACACTAAACAATGGAGAGGGGAGAGGTGGGGGTAAAATTGGATTTTGGTTTAATACTTTCTCATAAACATTATTCGATAACTCGAACATTTTTTTTTGTGTGTTCCTTTGGAGCATTTTCTTCCGATAACTCGAACTCCTTCAGCACAATTCAATATAAAAATATTCGCCAGAGTTGGAAAGATGCTACAACGAAACTTAAAGCTCTCTTATCTTCATTAACTCCTCTTTTAAAATAACTACCAACTTTTTCTGTCCAATTATATTGAGAGTACAAGGAACGTTTCTTATCGCAAAAATCGTTAACTCGAACTAATGCTTATTTTTTTACAAAATTTCGAGTTATCGGTTGCTTCGGTTAAGTCGAACATTCGCTAACTCAAAATAATTTGCTTGGTCCCTTGGAAGATCGAGCTACAATGAGTACACTGTACTTTTCTTAGACCAGTTCAATTTGCCAGAACAGCTTATTTCACTAGGAAAAGCATACATGTATGTACTTTCAGTTCATTAAACTATCCAATGAAACAGACCCGGCAATCATCTTCGAACTGCTGATAAAAACATGGAAACTAGAACAACCGCGTTTTCTCATCTCGGTAACAGGTGGTGCGAAAAGTTTCAAGTTAGAGCCGCAGTTAAAAGATTTGTTCGCTACTGGTCTCCTTAAGGTGAGTTGTATGATTCATCATATAGGTTTCCTCATACGACAGATGTCATACGCTGCAACGTATAGGACAACGAAATATTACTTGAACATATTACGTTATAGATATTTTACTAGGAGCTTATAAATTTTCACTTTAAGCATAAAACTATACGATTGATAAGCAGTAAATTAGTCAATTAAAGAGAATCTACGTCTAAAAGGTCCTACATGTTGTTTACCTTTAGAACAATATCTTTATTCAAAATTTATTCAAGTTTATTACGATTTTAAATTTGATTGACACATTCAAAAATAAAAATAAGTCTAAGTCTATTGACTTAAAACCTTTGAAAAGTTTGGTAACGAATAATTTTTTGCTGATCTTTGGTTGATGTAATCACTTTTCACAAAGAAGAATAAATCTTGCTCCGCGCAAGTTTATTATTTAAAAATAGATTATATTTAACCCTTGCCTGTGTATACCTCCTTATTGAAAAGCATTATAATTTTATGAAGAATCATAATCATACAATTACAATACAATTTAAAGTTTATACAAACTTTATTTTTCCTTTTATTTCTAAACATTAACCCCCTGAAAAAAGCGAAATAACAAGAGAACGACTATTGGTTGCGGAGGTCCATTTCGGGAGAAGACAGGGCCCGAAAGGGTTAAAATTCCTGTATGTACCTTTGAATTTACATTAATTAATTAATTGCAAAATTTTAAAGGAAAGAGTGAAATTGACAACAAGACCAATTAACAATGTCATTTAAGTTGCAAAATTGTTTCATGCTTCAAAAGAGATTTACAAACTTGAATATATCAAATACTTGAGTAGAAATCTTCGTATGCCAAAGCCGTCGTCCACCGACCAGATGTAACTTTTGCGGGCTTGGATCCTTAATTATGTCTCCTGAAATATAGTCCTCAAGGTCAGTAGTCTCTGTAGTAATCAACGACACATTGTTAACCCTTTAATGCATAAGCATACCACCTGTGTATGCTAAACTTGCCATTGGAAACCTTTATATTTTTATGAGGAATCAGGGGGCTGTCAGCATTTTTCGAGGAGTCGGAGTCCGCAAAATGTACATCTTGTGAGCGATCGGCGAATCTGGATAACGTCTTATGGAGTGATAGAAGGTTGTAATTTTAAGGCCTATTAACATTTAGGTAGCAAAAACACCTGGTGCTTGGGTGGTAACAGGCGGTACCAACACAGGTGTAATGAAACATGTGGGAGAAGCCTTGATGGGTGCCACCAAGGCTTGTATTGGTATCGCAAGTTGGGGTATTGATTCCAACAGAGATCGTCTCATTGCAACATAATCTATTCCAATAGGAGGAAAGTTTCCATATAAGGTAGCGAGTAGTTTAAGCGAATCAGGCGCATTCTTAGATCACAACCATACCCACTTTCTAATGGTGGATGACGGAACATGTAAACAGTTTGGTGTAGAAATACCCTTCCGATCGAAGTTTGAGAAATACGTTATGGAGAGTATGCCTGGTGAGTAAACACAAATATTTCACTTCTTAACATTTTCGTTACAGTAAATTTTGTTCTTCAAGTAACTTAGTACATTAGTTTATACCTGTTTTGAATATATTATGAGGTGCACATGTAATTGTTATGCCTGAAACAATACTGTATTTTTTTAGAATGCATGAGTAAACGTCATTACTTGGAATAAGCGCCCACCTAGACCAGATTAGTTACTTCTAGAAGGAGACACGACGGTAACGAGGACATAGAAATCTTGTAAACTTACATGTGACGTTGTAAAAAAAGTGGTTTTTGAGAAAGTGTGCCGATTTTGAAATAAGCACCAACCTTTAGATAAGCTCCCTTACTTGAACAAGCTCCCAGTGCCGAGGGGCAATAAATAAATAAGCGTCCAGGGTTCTTATTCGAAAAAATACGGCATTCTATTGAACAGATACAGCATCAAGACAAGCCGACCTCCACTTGAGCAATTTTGGTCTTTCCGGGACTTGTACGACTTTCGATTTCCTTTGCCTCATTGTGTCCTATAAATAAGACAAGTTCCTAGTCTACATTCTGAGGAGAGATATTGAGATTACCGTGGGAAAGATTCTACAATATGCATCATAATTCATTCTATACCACACATTGCTTTTGATAGGAAAAATACCGGCTGTTTTATTTGTGCTAGAAGGTGGCCCAAGTACATTGGACACAGTGGTCGGAGCTATCAGTGAAGATACACCCGTACCTGTAGTCATCATAAAAGGCAGTGGAAGAGCAGCCGATCTTTTGGCATATGCCATAACAAATGCAAGTGCAGGAAGAACTAATAGGTCTGTCCTGTTGGAACAAGTTGAAAATCTGTTTCCTTAAATAAATACGGAAATTGAAGATGTGTAAACAAGTTTTGAAGTGCTTACGGAACATAGAAGTCGTGAGTAATTTATAAGTTTACTTACCTCTGATCGCTATATTTTAGTAACAAATAAATTGCATTTGGGCCACTGTACGTATGTTGTTTCTCGTTCTCAGGATAGTTGATGCATTTAGGTGAAAACACAGTCTTTGTGCTAGTTTGTGGTGGATAGTGTTTTAATAGAAACTTACAGAATCCGCTAAAAATTACCGTTGGTTTTTATGAAAAACGGATTTCAAATTCGTATTTCTCCTCCAAAAGTATGTCGGTTTGGAAAATTTCAGATCCCAGCGGTAAATAGAAAGGTCAAAGCCTATTCGAACTTGTATTGTTGTTTTTTTGTTCTGATGCAAAACCTTGTTTTTCAAATAGCTACAAAAAGTTATATAATTGATTTATGATTCTGAAATATTCAACTCAGATATATATTTTTGGGACGGAGAAACGGGTTTTGAAATCCGTTTTTACATAAATCAAGAGCCAAATTTCGTGTGACGTGAATTGTCACGGTTATGACGTTAATCCGTGAAGTTTCTATTAAAATTGCTGGTGGGTAACTTTCGTTTGGCATATAACATATTAATCTTACCTTTTTTATTGGGAAGATTTTCGTTATTCATTCATTTTCAAATGAGTAGATTTTCTAAACGGGGATGCACAAACTATTATACGGGGATGCACAAATATTTATCTCTATTTTAAATTTAATTTGTAACTCAAATTATTACGAATTTGTAAATACAAGACAGAAACTGAAAAACCCCACGACGATGACACTCAATTCTTCCCACAAATATGGACTCAAATTTGATGTTACTTCACCCTTACCCTCCCCACTTCCCTGAATACCCGCCTGAAACATTTTTCACGACACATTTTGTATTGGCCTTTCTTTAGTTCACAGTATTCCAGATGGGAGGTGGAGCGGATGTAGATGAGGCTATTCTGACAGCGCTTTTGAGTAGTACGTATTCGACTGTTTTAATCCTTTCATGTATTGTTTCCTCGGAAAGTAATAAAATCATTGGGAATTTCTTTGCTATTTTTCTTTTTTCCAGGGATTAATTATTAGCCCGGTTTACTTAATTAAAGGTGGAGTTTACCCCTAATTTATTTGGTGTATGTTGGGGATCATATTCTGTTGTTGTTGGTTGTTGTGTTTTTTTGTTTGTTTGTTTTTAGGGGGGGCAAAAATGACCTACCCCTCTACATTCTTTTATGGTGAATCGATTTGAATAAAACTTTCCACAAATGTTACAAGATAAAATATAATTACAATAATCCAAAAACCTTTTCGAAACAATGGCCTATTGTCTTTTTAGTGTTTTCAAACCATAGAAATAAATATATTTTTAAAATTGCAATAATTATGTTTCTATTCTCTCGAAGTTCTTCAAACGCTGTACATGTTATAAACACGTGCAGACCTGATTGAAAATTTGAAAATATATTCCAAGAAAAAACTCTTTGTCTTTCAATTGTTTTATAGCAATAAGAAATAGAAAATTATTGAAATTGCAATAACTTATTGTCTACTTGTCCGATCTTCACCAAACATTGTACAAATAAAGTTTTCATGATGTCACATGCAATAATAATAGACAAAATAGACCAAAAATGAATAAAAATATGTTGTTATGAGTATAAGAATATATGCACACAAAATAAAAGGTAAACATAATTTTGATTTTTTTAAATTTAACAGTTCAAAGATTTGGTTGTGGTCAGGCACCTGCTGGTAAACATATCACATTTTTTGTCCATAAATCTCTTTAATATATATTTTGCGGAAGACTTGTGAAATATCAGCTTATTTGGTTAATGTAATCGTGAGTTATTTTTAAAAAAACGAGGGGTTGCGCAGTTTTGCCCCATCCCCCAAATACAATAGGGTTAAATCAATACAATTGATTTTGTAATTGATTTATTTTCTTATTTTATAATCTTTTCTGATGTTATATTGTTTCTTAAAAGTATCAAGGAAAAAGTGATAAATGATCTTGCAGCGAATTGATTATATCTATGCAAAGCCAGAAGTTTGTAAATATTTCTCTAAAGCATAAGACAACCTTTGTACCAAAAACCCGACAACATGTTTCTAGATGTACCTTGTACGTTGGACCTTACCAAAATGATTATATAGAAAAACGTGGACTTGTAAATATAGAAAGTTTTAATCGCATGTCACTCGAACGTACACACGAACCTTATATGTTCATTTAATTTGATTTGTAAACGGCATTCATGAACCCTATAGGCGTAAGCATACCTCCGGGTTATATTAAACTTCCCATCAACTTTCACCAAATTTATTTAACATAATATTTCCTGTAATTAACCCCTGGAAGAAGCAAAATAGCCAACGACCAACGATTTGATTTCTTTCAGGGGACATTCTGCAAGGGTTGAGTATTTATATACCTTTGGTTTGGGTCTGTTGAGAATGACCATACCATCATATAGGTATCAATGCTCGTGCATGTCATAGATGTTTTTGCTACTACATAAATATTCAACTCTTCAAAAAAACAAGAGTAAAATAACTGTTCTCATTTTAGTGTGTACTGTTACCTGAGCATACGAGCTTCTGTTAAAACCCATAACCCATTTGCATATAATCCATAGGTCACAACATGTCGACTGTTTCTCAACTACGGCTCACTTTGTTATGGAGTAGAGATGACTTGGCTCAGGAGAAAATATTATCACAGTCAATAACATTACTGTCCAGTAAGTTCTTTTTCATGATATCTAGTTTATATTATAGATAAAAAACCAAACTTTCACAGATGCTACCCTTCATAGATGGTACCCTGGTATTTACCCATATATTACAAGTACTGGTGCCAAGAGTTTTTATACACCAATAATATTTGATATCAACCAGTTTCCTATATGTAACAAATTAAAGTTTTTAATAATGCTAGCAGTTACGATAATTTACTCCAATGGAGAATTTATGATTCTTAATTAATTTCATCCCTCTTAGAATATGACTCACTTATCTCACTTTACGCAGCGTAAAGACAAGGTCTGAGAAACGTTATAAGCATTGTTGTAACGTTGAAAGGTTGTGTGACCATGAAAGGTTGTGTGCCAACAGCGCCATTTCCTTGATTAAGCTTCCTGCTTTAAATAATCACCCCGTCGAATAAGTGGCGCCCTAAACAATATTTTTAGAATAATCCCCCACCATACTCCCCTATGCCTAGTTTAATTAGTTCTTTTTATTTTATTTTAATTAGAGCTACCTGTATAAACAAAACTTTTTTCCGATTCTAAATAAATATATCAATCAATCAATCAATCAGGCAACTCTAAAATCTGGTACCGACTAGGCGGCCTTAAAGCCTAATGCTAACTTGCTTGGCGCAGAGCGTAATCCTTTCTTACGTTCACATACTGTTGTACTTTAGGTGGAAATACGCCGCCTACTCTATAGATCTTTCCCGAACCTCTTGAAAATTTGAAGTTTAATTTGATAATAAACGGACTTCAGCTTCAGATTCCTCGTCAAAAAATATGCCTATGCTGAAAATTTCAATGCCACACTGCAATTAGCAGGGTTGTTCTCGCAACTCTACGCCAACAATCAAAGCCCTTTTAATTTCAAACAAATGTCCCGCCCTGTATTTATGATTAAAAATTAATTATTTTTTTCTTGAACGCGAGGTAAAAAATGACACAAGCGAAATTGAAACTGATTGATATAAATATTTATGTTAGCTTCTGATAGTAGTCATTGTATTTTAGCAAAACGTGAAAACTCTTGATACGTAGAGTAAAGCCTTCACTCAAATCTTGATTAGATTGTATGACACATGCGAAATTGAAACTGATTGCCATGTGGCAATGAAATTTTCAGCATAGACATATTCTTTGACGAGGAATTTGAATACGAAATCCCTTTTTTTATCAAAATAAACTTCTAATTTTCATGAAATTCGGAAAAGGTATAAAGAACGGAAATTTTCTTCATTATTCGGTTTTTTGAGTATTCTGCGAAGGAGATCAAGAATATTTCCCTGGAAGGCACCCTGTGGTACCATACATAAACATGGCCGTAAACAAAATAATGTAATAAAATATGTTTATTAGGAAAAGGATTTGACTGATGTGATGATCATGGCTCTTGCGGTAGATCAAGTACCGTTTGTGAAGTTACTGCTTAGTTATGGCATGAGTATTACCAGCATCCTCACCAACAAACGACTGGAATTCCTTTACGGCTATCGATCTCGTATGAGCGCGTCGTCGCTTAGGTATGAGTTCTCGGAGAATGAGTACGTACCAGCAGACATCTCAGGTATAGATAGTGACGTGATCAAGCTGCTATGCAGCTATGAATGCTTGGATCACAGAACTTGTGCAGTCCCAAGAAGAATCGTTAAACGAATTGTGAAAGAAATGTGTGTTGTGTTTGTTCGACGAGGGGATGAAGAATTTATTGAAGTAAGTAGCTACTTAAATAATATCATAATAAGGTTCATGCTCATGCATACCTAAATAGAAACAAATTATACATCGGAATGATACAGCTTCCTTGGTCAATATATTTAACACTTTAATTCCATGATATATTTCCTGCCTATTGTAAATTCCGAATAGTAACCCTGATAATTTTATGAAAGTTCAAGGGGATTTATCTTCTTTTACTAACTTTAATTTTCCTTTTATTTCCAAAGAGCAAATAAATAAATATAGATTTGAATAATATTCGGGGACACCGGACACTATATGGTTTAATAATGTCATTAGGTTTATGTTCACACATACCAAATAGTTACCAACTATACATCGGCAGTGTGATGAGAAATCCACAAAACAGTATCGTTTATCACTTGACATTCTCGCAGTTAGCATGACGTCACAACTAAATACCGCTTGGATTGCGGGATGTTACAGCTTTCCCTGTAAATAGATTTAACTCTTTAATGTGCAGTGTCCCCCGGAAAGAATCAAATCATTGATCATTTCTTTCTCCTTCTTGCAATTTCGCTTTTTCCAGAGTGTTTATTGTTGGAATTACAATGTAAAATGCATTTGGTACAAACTGATAAGACCCCTGGTGTCACAAAAAATTCTAAAGTTATTCCAATGGGAAGTTTAATATAACCAGAAGGCATACTAATTCATTACAGGGTAAAACTTGAGGTTGGAAAACAACAAGTGCACATCATGGTCACACAACGTTGCAACAGCCTTACAACAACGTTGTAACGTTTCTTCAACGTTGTAAGAACGTTGTTTGATCATGCCCACTATGTAAATGTATGAAAAAATATATAAATGATCCTCCAAAAAGTGCAACCTCATTTCTTAAGATAATGTTTTTTCTTTTAGGATATTAGCGAAACAGATGAGACTTTTACTTACCCATTCCGCGAGTTGTTTATATGGGCTGTACTGAACAACATGCAAGAAATGGCGATGTATTTATGGGGCTTTGAAGAGGAAAGAATGGCTAAAGCACTGATTGCTGGTGAAATTAACGAAGCGTTAGTTACACAGGTGCAAACCCTGGATTTGCCAGATGAATTAGAGAGATCATTTACTCAAAATGCACAGTACGTTCTGTTATTTTGTTAGCTTTTATCTACGTTTTACCAACGTTTTATCTAATTTTTTTATGAACTGTTTGCTGCATTGAGCTTACTCCATTCTACATTCGTACATATTGTGGACGTAAAAGTTGTTTGTTCAACCACCGGTAAATGTCATCCCAGTGAATGAATATAACTTTTAACCCTTTAATGTATACAGTACCTGGAAAGGAATCAAATCATTGGCCATTTCTATGCTATTTTGCTTCTTCCAGGGGGTTAATTATTGGACATTAAATTTAATATAAATTTGGTAAAAGCTGATAAGACACCCTGGTTCCTCATAAAATTGTAAAGGATTCCAATGAGAAGTTCAATGTAACAAGGAGGTATGAAAATATAAATAAGGTGTCTCATATGAATACCTTTCTGTTACTGAAAGTATCATGTCTACGTCATCATGATTACCGCAAAAGTTATCTTGACCTTTCCCGAAGTACAGAAAAAATATATTAAACTTTTTTTAACGAGAAGGTTAAACCTTAGAACGGTTTGTTAGAGTTCTTTCTTGAAAAACGGTATGGTTTTACAATCTTGGAGATATATGCAACTTTTAACAGAGAAACCCCATTCTGAAATCCGATTTTAAATAGAAAATCAAACGAGATATTTGATTGACGTCTCACAAATTATTTTCGGGAAAGATCTATTTTCAGTTGGTGCATGAAACATAACCATATGTTCTAGGCGACATGACACGTGTCCATTATTGAGAAAATTCATCCAGCCGACAGTATTAGGTGTTATGAGTTAGGTAATATAGAAACGTCAGGAAAATTGTTGTTTTGAGTAATAGATAATACGATTACATTTTATTTTGTAGAGCGTTCAAAGATCTTAGTCTGCAGGTACTAGATGAATGCTTTAAAGTTGATGAATCGAAAACTCAGCTATTGGTTACCGGTGAATCGAGTCAGTTTTCAAACCATACATGCCTTAGCTTAGCTGTGGAGTCACACCATCTGGTATATATTTCTCATAGCTGTGTCCAAATGTTATTGAACAATGTGTGGAATGGGGAATTAAACCAAAAGGACCTGACTACGGTGCAATGCTTAATTGGTATATTTTTCCCGCCTTACATCTTATCATTTGTCTTCCGAACGGAATCTGAGTTGAAGAAGATGGTGAAAGCGGAAGTAAGTGATGATATAGACGAAGAATTAGATTCAAAGAAAACAGAGGAAAAACCCGAAGAAATAGCTTTAAATTATAGGTATGTGCATACGTCCATACTTACCTGGTTTATTACTCGGTTTAATAACCCTTTAATGCATGAATATACGGGGGTATATATAGTATATAGACTATTGTAAACTTCTGTTACAAACCTTTATAATTTTACAAAAACGCGAGGGGTATTTTCCGCTTTTACCAACTCCAAGTTCCCTTTTATTCAAATAATTAATTCCCTGGACAAAAAAAAAACGTACAGCAAAGTATTTGATTCATTTCCGAGGACACCATGAACTAAAGGATCAAATGTGGAAATATAGGTAATCGCTTATGTTTTGTGAATATTAATGTAAAAAGGGATGACAGAATTTCTTCAGCAGGGAATTTACTTAAGCCCAACAAGCTATTCTACTAGCCTAAATAAGAAAAAACAAATGTTACATTAATGCATTACATCAACACTTTCTCCCTTTCTTTAACCACTAGCGTCTCTCTTATTCACTGAGCAGGAGGGCTACTAATAATTATTTTAGGGCAGTCGAGATTTTGGACAATAAAGGTTCTACTATGCAACATATTTTCTATCTAGGAATTAATCCTTTGCACCGCACAATAGTAGGACCCGAAGGAAAGACATACCTTCATTTATAATGCTTTAGATTGCCTAAAAAGGCAAGTAAAATTTGTATAAAATTATCTAAAAAAAGAAAAGAAACCGCTCCTTCCCTCCTAGTTGCGAGCCTGCTGAACCAAGTTGCTGTAGTTTTCGTAGTGGAGATGCATTTGATTCTGGATTGTAAGTTTATACTTAACGCAGGTAGTGGAATGTGGAATATTCTGGATATTCATGGTGGTATTGGGTACCAGTGGGTATTATTGTACTGGTCATGTGTTCTTTTTATTTCGCGGGATTGTGAATGATACAGCTTCATTTAGTTTTCATGCCGGAAAAACCCGCGGTTATGGGAATATCATGGAAGTAACAGGCCGTGTTTTTTCTGCTTTGATAACAGTAATTGACGTTGAAAGTAACAGTAGATCAAACGTTTCGTGTCATGTAGGATTTCTTACAAGCACAATATCATTTTTTTATTGACTGGGTCGGCTTTTCGTTTACTGGAGTTTTTGCATGGTCCTGGATGACTCAATATTCCTGCTTTTTTCTAGTTTGATGTCTGGCAAGTGCTGAATAGAAGGGGATGATATGCTCTGTATCCGTCACGAAACGGGAAATCTCCGTGTGGTCTAGTTGTCGAGTGTGGAATTGCGTGATAATTTAGTACAAAATCATTACATATTTCTGGTTTTGGTGTGTATCTCGACCAAAAGCATTATAACTGGATACATGATTCCTAGCACAATCAGTTCCTATTTATAAAAACGTTGATTTGGTAGGGTACAACTCACCTTTAATTACTACTTGAGGAGATTTTAGACCAGATTGGTTATTAGTAAAAAATGAACCTAATAAGAAAATATTATGCGTAGTAGAATTAACTGTTGGTATATGAGAGCAACCTATCGATAAACGTTAAAATAAAATTTATAAGATAGGAATCTTTAGTAGAAGATATATGAAACTTCAATACGATGTAGGTCTCATCAACTTATCACTAAGTGCACTAGGAATATTTGATTCAGAGTGTAAAACTTTAATAAAAATGATAAAAGACTGTTACCTCACGCAGATAAATATCGATTACGTCATCATCTGTGTCTCCGGACAACGTATTATATATTCTGCAGAAGAAATAAAGCGGACAGATCCTAAATTAATTGATTATTAATTAAAGAAAAAAGTAACAATCTTAACCAGCCAGTGTTGATCTATCTGCGAAATCAGAGAGGGTGTTTCTATGTGTGTCTTTTTTAAGTGTATATATTAGTACTCTTTTAACTTATTTCCAATTGGAAACCTTTATAAGTTTTACTCTTACCAAATTAATTTAACATAATATTTCCAATAACTAACCCACGGGAAAAAGCAATATAGTAAAGAAATGACCAATGATTTGACTTCTTTCCGGGGGACTATGCATTAAAATGCTAAGCAGAAAAGATATGTTCTTTAAAAAATTATATTATTATTTTGATTCTTTTTTTTTTTCACAGCCGTTGAAAGAGATTGGGAACGAAAAATGAGTTCGAGTACTCTTCGTAAGAGTTTGTAGCTTTGGATGTCCTACCTTGTGATCTTCATCTACGGCTCTAGCAATAAGGGTAGATGGAAGGATACGTTATTCTGGCATGATGAGACCTATATCAGAGAGTGTTAGTTCTGAAACGCCTTCCAATATAGTCTGTTGCAGGGTATTTACCCTCGTGTATTTATTTCGCAAGAGAATGGAGACTTTTATTGATCTTGGTATGGTGGTGGATCATTGTTACTGAGGAGCGTCAACATATGGAGAACCATACAGGAACCAGCAGAGTAAATTCGCTATTTATTCAATATTTATGGATGTGCTTAGCAAGGAAGAAGCAGTCAGCAGATCTTTTCTAAGAAGACAGGTGGTCTTAAACGTTTGGACATGTTCCTATTTCTTTTAGAACACCTCGTTTTTTTCAGGAAACGAGGTAGTTTCTCTTAGAACACTTCATCTTGCCAGGAAGTCAGAAAAATAACAACTCAATTTACCAGGTAAAAACGATATTTTCTAAGAAAAGCTTAGTTTACCAGGAAAGGAAAAACAGCTCATTTTACCAGGAGAGCCAAATTCATCATTTCTCTAGAACAGCCTATTTGACAAATATATTGACCAGCCCTTTCAATTTTGTTTTCCCGTTCAGTAGAAAGGTAGCTGATTGCTTCACATAAGCTTTTATGATTTTTCCAGTGCTTTTGTTGAGAAGCCTTACCATAATATTTGACAGCCTCACAGTTTGTACAAACGTTTAAATTTACCTTGTAAGTTTCACATGCAACGCACATAAGAGGCTATCTTTCTCCGGCTGAAGAATACCTCACTTCCTCAGCAGGTTGAGGTCTTCCGAATTCCGGCAATTTCGAGCAAGATGACTTTCCAAACCACATTTAAAACAATGTCTACAACTATTTACTCCTCCCTTTCTACACATCTCACACAACCTTATGCCTTGTACCCGTTGTACGTTTTTATCTAATTCTAATATTTCCTTCGCCCCTGTCGTTTCTCTCTTCAACTGTCTAAACTCTGTCTTCAATGCACCTAGCTCATCTCTAAGGCCTTGCGAATTTTTACAACATTATTTTCACATACAGGTGCAGAGTCAAACTGTAACACATTAAAAATAGCTGACCTTTTATATTTTAGTCAGCTTTGACATCCTCTTATTATCAGCAGAAGAAGCCTGACCTATTCGAAAAACATGTTCTTCATCTGATATGTCATCATCTCTCAAAAATGCCTTAATCTCAGATATAATGCTTTCGCTCTTAAGACCTGTCTCCACTGTCTTCAGAAACGGTCTTTGAACTAAATGTTCATCATAATTTACATCAGCATTTTGAGATTTTGATGCGATTACTACTTAATGCTCTATATACGAACTGCATTGCTGATTCCTGAGAGTTCTCGTTCATTGCCGTGAGTGCTTGGCATAAATCAGTAGTATTTCCCTCAACATAGTGGGACTGCAAAAATCTGCTTACCCTCTCTAGCGTTAAGTTGAGTGTGCACATTTCTCAGGTACAGGCACGGGGTAATTGAGTTAATCACAACGTTGACAATTTCTCTGTTACAGTATCCCTTCTCTTTCCCTTCTTCTATCTGCCTGCCGATACTGATATAACTTAACTTATATTTTTGTCCCACTTCACCTATGAAGCCTCTTATTTTAAAATATCTTTGAAAAGCACCTCTATTAAAACAAGCACTTTCAAGAACAGCTTATATATGTAGTTTACATTTAGCTCCTCCTTCTATTCTTCCAACCCCATCTTCCGGACTCCATCCGATTGCCCTCTCAGCTTTATATCTCTTTATTTCTTGTAGACGATTTGCGTCTTTTCCATCCACAAATTACTGCAGTAAACGTAACATCAGACACCTGTTTGTCTTCACTTCTTCTGGAACATCAATTGCTAGATCCACTGTAACTTCATTTGATGCTTCAAGACTAAGTTCTGCCAGAGTAACATCGATCTGATACCTAAGAGCGAGCATCTTCTGCACCTGACATCGCTCGTTATAACCAATAACTACACAATGTTTATGAAAACTTGCATCGTGATTTGTCAGATAGCAAATGAAAAGTCATGTGACGTTAAATTAATCAACCAATCAGGAGAATGCCAACAAACCTGTCTGGACAAAGTCACTCTACGTGTTTACTGAAGCTCAATAAACGTTCATTTAAACTTCTTCTCGTGAACAAATGTCAAAATATTAAGTAAACTTGTAAAAGTTTCCACAACAACCAACAACTTTTATCATCAACTATAACGTGCTATCCCGTCAGCGGTTCCATAATGTCGAACGGGAAAACGGGATAATTGTTATATAAATAAACGTACATAATAAATCTCTATATTTCTTGCAACGAGATATGTTTACAATACGACACTAATATGTCTTCCCCAGAACTGCGCTGTCATCTCTAGTCACGTGATATTACCCACTAGGTTGTATCAACACGTCTAATAATCCCCCTTGATTTGAAATGCAAAACGGTTGATCAAAGCTTAAACTCTGTTGACGGTGTCCCCTAAAATGATGGGAATAAAATGATAACTAAAGTTGATAAAAGGTGATAATACCCCCGTTTATCATAAAATTACAAAGGTTTCTAATATGTCATTTACAATCAGCAGGGGTATACCCAGTCATTAAGGAGTTAATCTAGCGAAAAGGTTTTAATAGAAGTGATATTAAACTTATTCTGAACATTTGCTACAAGCGTTCACAATTTGTTTTGAGACTTTTGTTGTTTTAAGCCCCATTCATGCTCACGACCTATTCCGCAGAGCGTGCCAATAATAAGAACGAGTTTAAGTATTGACAGGTAATTCGGTAGAGTTACATCTCTCAGTGTATTTTCATGAAAAACAAAAGAAAAAGGAAGTATTTCCTTAATTGATTCTTCCATTCCACGACGTCCAGCAACAACAACAACAACAAAACAAAGAAAAAGAAGACGAAGCAGCCACTTGCTGCCATGCTTAATGGTCACTGTTAGTTCAATACCAAACTACTAACGATCCACGATCTTAACTCGTCAGTCAATCTGAAAAAAATAAACGGAAGAAATTAAAGTATTTGATCCTTCATATACATAGGTGTTGTATCCATACTTGAGAAGTCATTTTGATTATTTTGGCGTTTTATTGAAAAAATTACGGCGGTTTTCTAGGAGACGATATTTTTTGCTTGACGATAATTTCTTATCGAAAATATTTTGAGAAATCATGAATGAAGGCTTGAAAACCGCGTGCGTTGTTTCCAAACAGGAAGAAGTACTAACTTACTTGTTTTTAAAACAATGGTTGCAACTTTCCAGTGAAGCGAAATGCAAGAAGAACTTAGAGCGCATGCTCAGGACCACTTCTCTGAGAAAACGTTCGCCTCGTTGACTTTATATGATTGGTTGTAGAACACCAATAAAATAAATGATTACATCATCCGTCAAAATGTATTCAGATGTTTGTATACGTTTATCCGTTTCTCTTCTTTGATGCAGAAATAACATGAATACAATCAAGCATACGTAAGAATGTAGCTTCATTCCCAGATCCCTCAATAGTGTGCAAGTGTCTTACCTACTGTACTACATTGTACTAAGTATATAGAAAATAGTTGGTACAATGAGGTACGGTACGTAGGACGCTGGAAGACTATTTTGGGGTATGGAGACCTGGTCAAAACAATAATTTGTTACAGGATAATCTCTAAAACCATTGTTTTGTAAATCTCGAACAAAGCATTTTTCTTACTTTAGATGGCTTCTTTTGTTTCTTACTTGAGATGGTTTATTTTGTTTACCTTAGATGGCTTACTTTGTTTTCTTGTGGTTATTTGCTTACGTTGCTATTTTGAAGAAGGAGAACCAATTTCCAGGTATTGCTGAGTGGATTTTAATTGCTTTCATCACTTCACGTGCAGTGGAAGAAGTTAGACAGGTAAGACTTGTTCTGTTTCGTTTTTTCACTCTATGCTTTTCCTATGTGGTTAATGCTTGGAAATGTAATGTAACATATATTTGGTAAAAGCTAATAAGACCCCCTGATTCCTCACAAAGTTATAAAGGTTTTCAATGGGAAGTTTAATATAACCAGGAGTATGCTTATTCATTAAAGGGTTCAGTAAATCCTTTTAGGAACATATATCATATTAGGAACATATTCCAATCACTTAACCCTATTTTGGTAGGGCTATTTGATGGACGTTAAAAGGTTGGGGGGGGGAGGTAATTACCCCCCGCGTTAAAATTTTAACTAAAGGTACTACGAACGTATAATTTTGCATGGTAGTAGCCACAACCTTCTACTTTTCAGAAATGTGCCACTTATTTACACTGGTAACAAATATTTTGCTGCAGTCATAATTTTTCCAGTGACGACGGCAAAAATCGGTGAAAATTAGCACCTCCACGAAAATTAAAATTAAAAGTGAACCAATAATTGGAAAAACGTGGTTGACCCACCCATATATAGGTATTGCAAATCCGCTTTCAGAAAAACTAAATTTGGTTTAACCATACTGGCTTTTTGCTGACGTCAGCAGTTTTTTATGACTTTTTTGTGTTTTTTGTTCAAAAATGGTAAATGACGTCACGTGACATCATCACGTCAGATTTTCATAAAAACTTGCGAAAATATTTACCTTCTTATACTTGACGTCTGGTACGAATATGAAGGGAATTGCATCATGTTGGAAGAGGTTATGACCATTGACGTATTTTTCAGCTTGTATATGGAGCATATAGGAGAAGTTGTATTTTTCCCCCAATTTCCTCCAATTATCAATAATAGAACAAGCATAACATCGGAACAAATTATCGTAGAATCATGATTGACCCCTCTATAGAAAGCTACAATGTTGTTCTTTATGAAAAAGAACAT
>JANTOQ010994215.1:0-10667 GCA_027564595.1 Bythotiara depressa | reverse complement strand
AGGAACTTTATAAGGGAGGGGGTCAGGAATTGCAGAATGAATGAATGACCTATAGAGGTTAGAGGTTTTCTTGTTTTGCGTATTACCTGGCATTCATAGCATTTCGGCCATCTTGGTAGACCTTGGTAGTAAAAGTTTTCCTTTTTGCTTCTGGGAAGAAGAGCTAATTACTGTAACCAAAGTTCATTTTATTATTTCTCAGAAGTTTTCTGGTATTAATTATTTGTTATTCTCATGATGTTACGATTTGGTAGTTTGGTTTTAAAGTTGGCTGCAGAAACAAGCACAGTGAAGAGGATCTTAACTGATTTCCAACGATTATTAAGAAGGTGAAAAGCAAAATAAGTTACTAAAAAAGAGTGAAGAGAAATATGGTTGAGGAAGAAAGAAAGTATGCTTGTTGACACTCTGGTGGTGTTTGTTGATAATGATACCCATGAAATTATGCTCTGCGCTGATTATTCTTCACGAAAAAGTAAGATTGACATGACATGCGGGGTTAAATTGAGATGTAACAAAAAGTTTTTTCTTATAGCTCTAGCTAGCTAACTATAGCTTTTGGTTCAAGTGAGGTTTTGATAGCAAGTTTAAAATTAAGGTACATATTTTTAACCTGCAATTAAAAATATATATAGCTATAATAACTATTTATATATTTATTATAGCACCCCTTTCACTTTATAATTTAAAAAAAATAATTTTCTTTTGCTTTGGGTGTTAGGAACTAACACAATATCTTAACTAGATTTTGTGGGAAAAACATTTGTTTTGAAATTTTTATTGAAATGTTCATCCAATCTCAGACATTATATGCCATAATTTAGGAAACTATTTTTCACTACAATAAGATTGTTTGGGGTGGTTGAGTTATTGATGATATGATATCTGGATAGCTAACTAACATAGTTCTAACAGAAATCACGAACTTATAATTTTATGGGAATTTAGTAAACTGGTGTCTATTAATTTTCAAACTTTGGCGAGAAAAAAACAACTTTTAACTTTATCCCATTTATTTGTTACTTTATTTTGTAATTTGGTACATTATTTTTAAACTTTTAAATCCTGAAATTATCAACCTTCTGATGAAAAGAGCAGAGCAAGGATCAAATTACTTCTACCAACAAAATAATGAAGCCAGATAATAAAGATCTTGAGAATAAATCCTTGTTTCTTCTTGCGTTCATGGTGATGCCACTGTAATGTTGTGTTTACTTTACTACCAAGGTCTACCAAGATGGCCGATTTTCAAAAACGCTAAGGATTGTGGTCCAAATTGAGAAAACCTCTATAATCTATATTAAAATGGTAGACATTTGATGTGAAAGTAATTAAATATCATGACTAAATGTCTACCATTTTTATATATAGTTTTTAAAACACGAACAAGGCCTAAAACTGCATAACTGTCAAAAATTCTGGATTGTAGCTTTCTAATTGTTGTTATTTTAATCTGTGTTTGCATTTGCATGTAGTGATCTAGTGATAAAAATAAACCAATATGCTGTCCGAAGGAACCCTACCTCCTTTGTCTGGTGTAAAGAAAAATAATACAAACAAAGATGTAGAAGAAAAAAAGTAAGTTTTTACTTTCACATGATGCTTTTGTGGGTACAATCATAGATATAATGTCCACTTTGAATAGACATTATGGCCTTTATGGTATGTTTGAAAATAAGTTGTTAAGAGTAAACAAAATTTTATATTTATTGTATTATTACTTTATTTTAACATTATCTATAAAATTGCAGCTACTATTTTTAATGTTATATTTAAAAATGCTTCTACTAAGTTTTTATACAAAACAACTGGACATTCAGAATTTATACAGATACTGTTTAAAAGTTTTTATTATATATTTATTTGATATTATATTTCCAATAATTAACCTCCTGGAAAAAGCAAAATAGTAAAGAAAGTACCAATAATCAGATTCCTTTCTGAGGACACTTCATTAAACTGTTATGCTAACATATTTCAAGAAATCTAATACATGTATGTACAGTAAAATAACGTTGTGTGCTTTTTACTCTGAAGGGATGGAGATATGTTTAAAACAATTTCTTAGGGGAACAAATAATTTTTTGGAATAAATGGGTTATTTGAAAACTGTTTTACTAATACTTTTGTGGTTATTTTTAGGTTTTACTATATACTTTTGTGGTTATTTTTAGGTTTTACTATATACTTTTGTGGTTATTTTAGGTTTTACTATATACTTTTGTGGATATTTTTGGGTTTTACTATATACTTTTGTGGTTATTTTTGGGTTTTACTATATACTTTTGTGGTTATTTTTAGGTTTTACTACTGTATATAATTTTGTGGTTATTTTTGGGTTTTACTATATACTTTTTTAGTTATTTTTAGGTTTTACTATATACTTTTGTGGTTATTTTTAGGTTTTACTATATACTTTTGTGGATATCTTTGGGTTTTACTATATACTTTTGTGGTTATTTTTAGGTTTTACTATATACTTTTGTGGTTATTTTTGGGTTTTACTATATACTTTTGTGGTTATTTTTAGAATGGAGATTACAATACATGTATGTGATGAAGCCAAGAACTGTAAGCATTTATCTTAAAGGACATTTTACGGTCGACTTCCTTTAAAAGTATACCTAAAATAAAAAGGCACCTCACATCAAACCCTATTTTGATCTTGATTTTGATCTAAATGGTTAGAGTATGCATAGGGTACCATTTAGGAGGCAATGTAGACACTTTCACATGATATGTTTATATAAAGGGCACTTTTGGGGTAACATTTCCTGAAAATATGCATTAAATTTTTTTAGCAAAAAGGGCATTTTTTTTCCTTAGAAATTAAGAAGAGCAGCATATTATGATATATATATATATATTATTCACGCCTGATTGTATATGTTGAATGACAGTTATCAAAATTACATGAAAACTGACCTTATTAGTCTTTTTGCATTTTAAAATTTTACGTTAATTTTTTGTAGTGAAAAAAGATTTTACTTGTCCACGAGATTTGTTGTTAAATGAAATGAAATACTTTCAAGACTATTTATCAGCGGATACACAGAAATGGGAGGATGTGGATATTTCCGTTCATTGTGACATTAAGATTTTCGATTGGTTGATTCATTATGTGAAGTGGGATAAAGAAGATGAAGAAACAAAGCCATGTCTTGGTATGGTGTATTATCGTATTATTCTAAATTAACAAAAAGAAAAGGTCCTTTTTTCTTGATCTATAACACAGCATGTAAACGTCATTTACTCTCATAAACCTAATTCCATTTTTACAACACTTCTCAATTTATTTCGACACCCTCCACTGTTTTTAAGAATATAAATATATATACGGCACTGACTCTCTTATATTCTTAGGTCCCTAAATTTGGGACAAATTACCAAGTAATTACAAGAATTTGGAATCCCTAAATATTTTTAAGAGTAAGATAAAAAAATGGAAAACTTTAGACTGTCCTTGCAGATTATGCAAGACATATATTCCCTAGGTCGGTTTTATATAATAAAAATATTTTGTTTTGTTTTACTTTATTTACTGACTTTATATTTATTTGTATCTGTATATTTATTTGTATATTTGATTTTAGTCATTTGACGTACATTAGCTCTATATATCATTATAAGAGCTAGTTTTCTTAGTATTGTCAACTTTTAAATACATTAATAATAGTAATAATAATTAATAATAAGGTATATATCGATGCATAAAAGTTTAACCAATGTTATATTAAAAATTTATTTAAAAAAATTACTAAGCATTTGATATTAATTCTTTAGATTCGACCAATGTGGTTTCAATTTTGATTTCTTCTGACTTTCTGAAGATGGACCAATTGGTATGTACTACCTACCGACAGTCAAAGCTGGATATAGTGGCCACTTTGGGAACCAAGTAAAACCAAGAAAAACTTGTCCCTATAGGCAATAACTTGTACACACAGTATGAATTTTATAAAACTTGATTAATTGATTAGGAGGGTCATGGGAAGTAACCTTTATATATACAGGTTTGACTGTTGTTTATTAATAAGTAACATATAGTTTTTGTTCATTCATCGTTTAGATGGTTGTATTGTTGGCATGCACCCATTGTGGTCCAATGTCCAGTATGGTGCATGTTTCCACTGGCACGTGCTCTTTTATTTGATGATCTCTATTCTGTTACTTGTTTTAAAGTATTGAATGTATAGTAATTCCAGAATTAATGCTTTGTGCTAATATACACCTAAAATGTAAGACAATAGAACTAGAATGTTTTGCCGTTTAGGCCCTACTATTCTTGGTTAGAGCATATGAAACACGAGTCCAGAAAATAAGAATGAGGGGTAGATGTTTTCCAGGAAGCCTCGTAGGATGACTGACACATGTCATTGTCTTTTCATTAGAAATCTGTGAAAGTGTTCTTATTGTACTATTTTCTTGTGTTTTAATTATTGAGTTAAGCGACTCCCTGTTAAATGACCACAATAGCGCAACTACACAAGAACCTAAGATTCTTAAGTTTTCCCTAAGGTAAAATGAAGAAGTTAAAATTCAAGCCTCCTAACATACGTACACACTTTCCCATCACTTGAAGCATTCGAGTGTGGTGAGCTTGACACCTCACCCATAGAATCTATGAAGAGATAGTATAAAGGTACGAAGGTATCAAGGAAATTCTTCCCTGATATAATAATTTACTTTAATTTTGTTCAGATCTAGTAATGTATTCCTTTATTGCAGGTGAAGCATTGTATCGAGTTTTGTCATGACAACATGAGTGCAGTAATCGCAACTCCTTGTAATATGAACTGTATCAATGATAAGCTGGTATCAAGGTAGGTTTTCAGTAGAGGATATATGAAATCTTTATGATTACGGCTTCCTAGCATGTTAGCTATATAGATTGACAAATTCCAGCAAGATATAAATACTTTGTACTCACAACGAACCATTGTGAGTAAGTATGTTGAAAGTGAATTTATTGGTTCTACGTATTCATCTCTGATGAGCATGTTAGCATATTGCAACAATGGCATCGGCTTTTTTTTGCGAAGATGCCATCATCCATGGTGTGTGCGCTAGGATTGGACTGTGAGTCCACCTGCCTACTACTGCGTCATAGCTCCACAAAAACGTAATTCCGCATCTATGTATGTTACCCAAATTTGTAGTTAGGAACATTAATTGGATGAACCTACAAAAGGAATAGGAAGACATTAATAGTAAACATTTCTTGTTTAGAATTGCATCACAATTTGATCAGTATGGATTGTCACAAGTTCAAGATAAAAAGGATAAATTCAAAAGGTATAATGAGTCAGTTATCGTAATTTTCATTCTTTTTTTTCTTTTCCCACGCACATTGCACATTCGCATATCGCATTATAGGTATCACTTGTGGCGCTCATAAACATATAAACATATATGACCTATGGTTCTAGTGAAGAGGTCATCATTCGCACTGTGGCGTGAATGGGAGTCGAACCCGTAACCCTTGGATTGCAAGTTCAACTCACTCACCACTATGCCACAGCTCCATTTAATTAACAAAACAATCCATGCATTTCTTGTTTGTTTTCCCACTATTGTCAGACTAACCAATAATATGTATGTGCGTAATATATTCAGAAATGTGATTTCAAAATCAAATGCCATTTCAAAAACTAAAAAAAATGTAAACATACCAATGTGCATGGACAACATATTTTGTTATTTCATATATTGTGTTTTGTTTTAAGGCGGGTTTCCATTAGGCGAAAAATTCATACGAATTTCTTTGATTTTTTTCATCTGATTTCTGATTGGAGAAAAAAATGTTGCGAAATAATTTGCGCGAGCTCACATCGAATTGGTAAAGAATTCTCTTTGAAAACTATTCTCCAAAAAATGTTTAAAATATTTAGACTATTTTCATCGAATTGATTCCAAAATATAATAATAACAAACAAAATGCAGAATAACAAAAACCGTTTCACGGGATTGACATTTTCATGCTGAAAGTTGAAACATGACGAGTTTTCAAAGTTTACACAATAATGCCATAAGTCCTGAGCTATTGCATATTGCATATTTTGTTGCCAATTTTGTTTATTTTGATTCGATTCACGAGAATTCGCACAAATCTTTCGCCTACTAGAAACCCGCCTTTAGAAATGGTTAAATATTTTGTCAAACTCATTATAAATTTGTTGTTTGGTTTGGACCTGTATCATTTCTGAAAAGTTTTTTATCTATTATTATTTTCTGGTCTTAGCAAACTGTTTGGAAAGAAGATTGAGGAATTGTTGGATGTAAATTACTCTAGTGTCTATTCTCCAAACAATGCAAGCGCTCTTTACAAGTAAGTTTATTTTACACAAATTTTAAAGACAGGAAATAAAATCATTGTTCATTTCTTTGCTATTTGATTTTTCTTTGCTATTTGGTTTTTCTATGCTATTTGGTTTTTCTTTGCTATTTGGTTTTTTCCAGGGGGTAATTATTGGAATTATAATGTAAAATAAATTTCATGTAAAAAGAAAGCAAGGAAATTTTAATCAGACGTTTCTATTTCTAAATTACTCCTATACATCTGGAAGGTACATGAAATAATATATAATGAACGGACAATCCTACTGTCGTTACATTATCGTTGATATAAACAGTATAATACTTTGTGGTCAGTATCTACATGACGTGTTACCAAAACACGTTGGTCTGGGTGTCATACTACTCCTTTGTGGTCAGTATATATTTGACGTTTTGTCACCAAAACTTGGTCTCGGTATTGTAGTAGACTTTTATGGCCTTGGCATTTGATTAGAAACAAGTTGATCTGTAACATGAACTTGATACCAGCTCTGTTTGTTGTTTCATAGATTGTTGTTAAAAAAACCCATTGTTTTAAATTGCTATTAAATCTGGAAATAGATTTGGTTGTTTTCAAAATCGTTTCAATTTGGTAGTATCTAGAAATAGATTTGGTTGTTTTCAAAATCGTTCCAATTTGGTGGTGCTGTTATTGACATGGCAGATAAGATTGAGTTCTGTCTGTTAAAGTAAAAAACTATCCATCTTTATTTTCTTGAAAGAGGAAATGAATTGAAAGTTAATGAACCGGGAAATAGTTGTTAATCATTAATTTTAGTGTCACCCATAAATTCGAAAATAGAAAGTATTTATAAATTCCCTAACTACGTCTGGTTTCATTTTAACATTAGTGGATTCAAATTCAAAAAGCAAAGAGCAAAAAATAGCAAGTTAACAGTTTTGAAACATCTGTTTAAATAATATGTACTCCTTTAAAAAATGAAGTTCGTAAAACCATCTACATTTATGATTTAACTTTGTTACATATCAATCCGACTTGAACATCTCTAATTCGTAAAAACTAACTACAGTATGATAACATATTTGTTTGTTTGTTTGTTTGTTTCTTGATTTTTTTACCTAAGGTGTTTATATTGTGGAAAATTGTTGTTACCCATTATTGAGGGACGAATAGAATGTGCTGCATCAAGGTACGTATTAATCTTTGTTTCATAAACTTCAACAGTATTTCTACTTTGTGAATGTATTAGCACTTTCATTTTCTTTCTCTAAGCTTTCAGCTTAGAGAGCTTTACAACCATGCACATTATACAATACTGCACCACAGGAGCACATTCGCATATTGCATTATAGGCATCACTTGTGGTGCACACAAACATGGTCTATGGTTCTTGTGAAGAGGTCTTCCTTCGCACTGTGGCGTGAATGGGAGCCGAAACCGCAACCTTTGTATTGCAAGTTGAACTCGCTCACCACTATGCCACAGCTCTATACTTTTTTAAATGTTCATTGAAGAATAGAGCTTGTTAGTTTTCAGGTGTATGTGCTTAATTAACAAGGCTGCGTCACTAAGACAAAATATTGATAGGTTCATGATGAATCATGATTAACATCTCTTTTTTCTTATAATTTAAAAAAATGTAAACTTTCTTCCTTTCCTTATAGTGTAGTCTGGGAACATTATACGCCCTCAATTATGCTACTTTACCTTGACAATATTCGAGCAAAAACTGAAGTTTTATTTCCATCTTCTGCTCCACTATTATTGTAAGATTTTACTGAACACTTCTGAGAAACTTTATCTATAAGTTCTCTGATAATTTCTTCTTTTGTCTGGTTAATTCGCCTTTTCAGAAATTAGTAAAAAAAATTAATAAAGTTTTATTTGTACTAAGGAATTAATGACCTAACTCATCAATAAATATGTTTATACTTTAAATTTCCTATTGATGCGGCCATCAGAATTTACCTCGTTTTCATAACTAATTTCTTTAAACAAGTGTAGAAGCTGCAATAATTATACTTTGATGCTAAAACCTTTCAGATTTATGTTTTTTTATCGGTGAATTCGAATATGAAATCCATATTTTCTAAAAAAAAAAAAAAATTCTGTTTCATATTTTTTCATTTTACTACACGTAGCATTGTATATAAAAATGCGAAATAAATAAAACGGTTCGTGATTTTTATGTGCTACTGAAGAGCGAAATGCATTATATCGATTGTCAGTTATGGTATATGATATTGAAGATACATATGTTTGAAATTGAAGGTCGCCCTTGTTTAGGGTTTATATGATAACCTGCTATCTATAAAGAGTTATTCAACCAATCAACTTTCTTTTTTTTTGCAGGACAACAATCGACAATAGAGGGAACTTGCGTTACAACCATTTTAGGTGAGTTTAATTGCACATGTTGTTTTTGGTCAACTTATGGTTCAGTCATCTGTGAGAGAAGCTCATTAGATCTTGAGAGTATGGCGCGCCAAACGCGGCTTTATTATTATTTCCATGATTTTAATACTAAGTCTGTTTACAAAATACTAAAGTTCATTTATATAAGACTAAAGTTCATTTATAACTAATATATAAATTTATGATTATGAACTTATAAACTTTTATATTTCACATTTGTATATATAAAGTTTGTTTATTTTAAAACTTACGCAATGTTCATTTTAACAAAGCATTTGAATATTAGACTTTGGTCGAAGGTCTAACCTGACAAAGTGGATTTATTTTTGGTCTGTTGCAGGTCTAGCTAAAGTCTGTCTCTCTTACTCAAAGCTTATAGAGCCATTGTACTCTCGCTACCGAAAACAACATGAATTCAGAAAATACTGCCGATTCTAAGAAAGACCTGATAACAGATATAATAAACCGTATTAAGGCAGCCAATAAAGTAATTTCAAATGAAAGCAAAAGTATAACTGAAAACCCTCAGATACTTGTATGTAAGTACATCAACGGAATCAGACAAGAGCAGCAACATCAATCTCTGATTTAGAAGTCACTTCTAACAGCGGCTCAAGTCTGGGATGGCAACAGCAGTGAAAGAAAATGGAAAGCAAGAACATTTGTAAGTGCACATATATGATTTTCTCATTCGTGAAACTAGCAAAGAAAACTTCCCAGCAGTTAAAGATATGGAGTTTGTATACATCAAAGCAGTGGAGAATTCACTAGTATGACCATTAATTCAACATTGGGATTATAAAACAATGAAGCATGTGTGACCAAGGGCTAATATATATATGTGCGTAGTTTGCAGTTTTCTCACTACCTAATGAAACTGAATCAGAGGTACTGAAAAAAAGAACTAATGATTTTACACCTGATGATGAAGATTACTAACACCGAGTAACTTGGAAATCTTCACTTAATTCAATTCCAGGCAAGAGGAACTGTAAGTGCTCCAACAACATACATGCCATGTTTAATTTTACTCCATGTGGGATTACCGCTTAAAATTTGACAACCTGGTAAATCGAGACAGCCCATAGACCAGTGACGTGGTTTCTGACGTGTAGACCAAATTTGGAAGTTAGTTTTATATATAGTTTTATAATTTAGAGCTTGTAATTTGCAGAGATTAATCGATAATTTTATAATTGTAATCCTGGTAGTAAAGCTGCTTTTGGCGCGCCATATGAGAGCTTTACAAACCAATATAGCTAGTACTGGAGTGCACCGAATGAGTATATTCGCATATTTTTGTCGCTTGTGGCACGTACAACGCATAGAAATGACATGGATTTTTGCGAAAAGGTCATCATACTCACTGTACTAGGGATATGATAGTTGCTCATTTAGCGCAGAATATTTATTCTGCGCATGTGCAGTAGAAATCTCAAATTGCTTCGTTTAAATATGGCCCAATATCTATGACAATGTGATAATAAAAAGCCCTTGGTAGCTAACAACTGATAAGTGCTGTTGTACAGTCTATTTGTGAAAAAAAAGTATTTCTCGATACAAGTTGTGTTATAAAAACAAATTCCTGTTACCATATTTTCAGAATACTGTGAAATAACTGTCCTCTTTTGCTCATTAATTTTCTCTTTCTTATTAGCAGCATTCAAAGGATGTTGGGATATCAAGGCTTTAATTTGGTGCGTTTTCAAGCGCTCAAAACATTGTGAAGACACGATTGTTTTGTGTGTAGATTATGTGTTTTTATTTGCTTTGTTATTCCTGTAGTTTATTTCTTGTGTCTTCTAGGGATCCATCTTGGAATATGACAGAGTTTTTGTTATCATTAAAAGCACAGGCTAAATCATGGAGAAATACACCTCAGATAGGACATGTGCCACATGCCTTATATGGTAATTTTATTGTATAAAGAGATTAGAAGAATATTCCAGAATAT
>JANTOQ010993103.1:1526-27461 GCA_027564595.1 Bythotiara depressa | reverse complement strand
TAGCAATAGAAAGGAATGTAAGGAATTAGTTACAACGCACCTGATTGAGTTAGGCGCGTTGTAGACCACGCATGCAAGAGGAGGTGTGGGCGCGTTGTCGCGCACCATACGTGACCAGGACTGAAATGTATAAATTGTATTAATTATTAGACTAGATAATATTCAAATATTAATTGCCCATCCCCACGAACTTGTCTTTCTTCTTTTCTTTCTTTATATACCTGGCAGTTTACTTATGTAATGGTGATGAATATGTTTACTTATCCTTATTTACTTATTTACTTTTGTAGATTTTATGAGTAAATACATGAAGAGGAAAAGAGTATCCACGGATCTTGATCAACCAGTGAAGGAAAAGAAAACTCTGCACCTGGTATATTGTTTTATTATGGGTCTGTTTTTTGGTTGATTTTTTATGATCTGTGTGCTCTGAGTACTCTGAGTTTACGTGTTTTTTTTGTACTTTTGAGAGTCTTGAGAGCATAAAAAATTGACTTTGTTTGTTCTGTTCTTGGAGCAGAGTAAATAGAGCAATGAGAGTACTCATAAGTTTTTCCACTTATCAATTACGGTCAAAACCTTCTTGTGAATATTTTTGCGTTTTTTTTTGGTATTCAGAAGTGATTCTCTTTGCTCTTGTTTTTCTATTGCTCTTTTGAATAAATTATATATGCATGACAACATTGCATAATTATACAAAATACAGCAACAGTTTTTGTAAATTCCGGAACAGATTCTAGCAAGTAATTTGATGTGTTCACCACAATTCTAGCTTTCAACAAGTGTCAACATTGCTCATAATTTATGTGATTAAGTTGTACTTGTAAACTACATGTAACAAAGTCAGAACAATGAGAGCACTTGGAGGCAGTTTTTCCCCATTTTTTTGTGTAAAAAAAGATCAGTTTAGAGTACTCGGAACAAATAGAGCATAAAATATTGACAAAAAAATCTGGACCCTATATAGTTTCTTGTCTTGTCACAGTAAAAATATCAAAATACATAATTTAGGTGAGACCAAACTCATAAGCTGTTCTATGGGCCCAGCCGATTGTGAATTTTCTGAAATCAGAATTATATCTATTGTTATATAGAAGGTTGACATTATTTGCACAACCACCTTTAATATGAGGGGAATTCTCATTCTTGAAATTATTTTACAAACATATTTGTGCATCAGGGTCATTTTTGGTATATATCTATCTACTATACCAATGAATCAATTTTATGCATGTCTGAAACATTAACTTTGTGTGATTAACATTGAAAATGGTATGTCATGTGTTTTGTTTCATCTCTACGGAAAGATACAAGTTTATTTATTTTAGGAGTTTCAACCAGTGGACGGGAAACTTGTTTTAAAACTTGTTGTAGCATTTGTTGAAGTTTTTTGTGTTTATTACTATACATGTTTTTATTTTTCATTCTAGTTAAAGACTAATCGAGCAAGAACAGTTCCGAATATCCAAAGTATGTATAGTGGTTACATTCCATCATTTCTTTTATAGACCAGTTATTTTACCATAAATGAGAATATGTAAAATTTGTTGCTTGTACTAAGAATGTGTCAGAAATACTTGATGATGCTGGAAACAATTATCTGTATGATAAATATATATATCTTACATAGAAACTGTTTTGTAGTATAAATATCTTTTTTCCAGATATAACATTAAAATAGCTATTCTCTTTTCCCTATACTCCTGTTATATTTGACATATCTGTCATTTGAACTTATGGGACTATCATATATGCTTAATAATAAACAGATGATTGTATGCCAAAATCAAAACCTGCATAAACTAAAGAATGTGGATCACATTAAAAGCACTTTAATTTTCATGGAGTTTTGTATTAGTTTTAGAAACTAGAATGAAATAAAAAATATAATGATATATAATTATAATACAAAGTCTCGTAAATGTTGTACTTGCTGTTGTAAATTTATAAGGGAATAAAAGAAAAGAAAAAGTCTGGAATTGTAATATATGTCATACATACATTAAAACATTATACATTTTCATTGGATGTTAATTTATTAAATAGTATTCTTCTAGATAAGTATTTTATTTTTAGTTCAAAAATTGCAGGAACCATTTTTCAAGGTGGAAGATCAGTCAAGGTAAGTTGGTAATTGTGAGAACTTTGAATTGTGTATTACAGATTAGAGAGTTGTGATTCCTGCTTATTTTTAGTATGATTTTGGTCAAGGAATGAAGTAGGGGGGGGGGGGGTAGTTATTTGATCAAGCTATGTTAATGAAGGGTATTCCAGGAAATGGGGTGTATGTATGTAAAGAGAAAAAAGCCTCACTAGAAACACACATGGTCAATTTTGATTGTCTGCTTTACTTTTACCTGAAGACAAAAGCAAAAGCTAGGAAATTATTTTTATATACAAGGGGAGTGTATCAATTATCTATTTTTACTGTCCAGTGTTCTATAAGCATATGTGTCCTGAATTCACAGTACTTATATTTTCATTTTCAAGAAGTGCGCACTTGTTTCAGTTTTCCCCACACACTGATAAAAACATAACGAAAAAGAAGATTACGGTTTTGCCTACGTGTTTGTATTGAACATCAGCTCCCAAGGTTTAGTAATTAAAAATAAACTAAGGCATAGAAAATTATCTGTAATCTCTGTAATATGCTTATTTATTAGTTACATAACTCTTCAAGGAAATCTACTAGATATTGATTTTACAATCATCTTGGAATATTATATTTATAAAAATATTTCATTTTATTTCTAGGGCTTTTCGACCATTATCTTTTGAGACCAAAGCATGGCCAAAGATTTACTTTCAAACTTGTCGAATGCAATGTCCATTTGAGATGCCAAAAGAAGCACAGTCAGAGAGAGGAAAAACAGTTGATGCAGAAGGTGATGAAGTATCGGTATCTATCGAAGAGAAGAGGTTTGGAAGATTTCCTTTACACATGTTTTTAAAGAGAGGTCTATGTGATTTACAACAAATTTAGTAGTAGTAGCAGTAGCAGTAGTGTAGCATATAATTCACCATATATCAAATCATATTTAAAATCCTTCAAATGATTTCCAAGTAAGAAAACAAGTTGTGCTCATTTTAAAGTGCTTTAATATCGATGGAAGAGGATTTTTATGTTTTGCAAAAATCCTTTGTTATTGCAAGTTATTGCATTTTAAAGATTTTTAAAAACAGAATTTCTGAAAATAAGCTTTCCTGAAATTTATTATTTTCTGGGACTAAATACAGCTTTTTGGGAAAAACCTTTCAAAATAAAGTACATGTAATTAGATTAGCATCAGACCTTTCTTGTTTTTCCTGACATTGCAGTAAACAGCCAATGGGTTATATTCAAGGCTAATAAATTTGCACAAATATCTAGGTAAGATATTCATGCCACATGTCACCAATATGTTCTGTTCTACTGTTAAGTTAGTCATCCATTCTACACATGGAGCAAGCACATGTCTATATATAATCGATATCATGCAATTACACAAACTCTACCTATGCTAAAACATAGAATACATGCAAGTCTATAACATTTAATTTCTTGGTATCTCCCTACATTCACAGTCCATCCATAGTATTCTCATAGCATCTCAGTCCGTTCACACGTCAGTATTGTACACACATGTACAAGATTATACATTTCATTAACTTGTGGATATATTCTGTTAGCTATCTTGCGTTTTCATAGAATCTCATACTCCATCTGTCTGTCTATCCATTGTGTTCTACACATTACGTCATTTAGTATTCTTCACATTGTACGGAATTCTATCCATGCATCCATCCAACCATTAGTAGTCTAGCCACTATAGAATTCATATTCCATAAACTACAAATAGTGTATAATATTATTTATTTCATTTAATGTATTTTCATAAGCTTTCACAGTTTGTTCTTGTTTAATGAAGGCTCTAAGGAAGGGTATGACAAATAAATTGATTGTCTAAAAACTCATAAAAGTTTCAAATCTTATGTGAGTGGTTGAAGTTTCTTGTTAGCAGCTACCCCATATTCTTGTTTTGTGCACAATTTATTGAAATCAGGTAAGGCTGAAAGAGGCCAGTAAACTTTGAGCAGACTACACCTTACCATTGGTGTATAATACCTCTGCTGACAACAGCAAAAATTAATTCTAAATGTTATTACTAATGCTATTACTGATGTCACAGTGATGTCATGTTGGCAAAAATGTTTGAAACTCACTTGTTTTCACTTTCACTTAATAATGTACATATTGTGACCATTATGTGTCATTGAAAATGTTTTCGTTTGGTTTTATTGCATTCTCATATTTTTCCATGTAGTTTTAGGCTTCAAACAACAGTGTGCTACCTACTTACTAACACTTATAACAACCTTGTGATGTCATCACTCATGCTATATTGATAAACATTTGTCATTTCGGTCCTAGTAGACAGATTTGTAGTTCTAGCACATTGTATGGTCCTAGTAGACCGACGAGCCCTCGTAGGCTCGGATCCTAGTAGATCCACTAGTGTTTATTGCGCCAGGAGCTAATTAACGAGCTATACACCACCTGATGTCCCCAATTCTCCCAAACAATATAATGTGTTTTTACTGTGTGAGATCAGCCCTGAGAATTAAAGGGGACTTAAGTTTACTTAACCCAAGTTAATTTGCAGGGGTGCATCGTGTTATCATGGCATATGGGTTTCACAGCTCTCCCGCCATGTTCAATATTTCACTGGATCCAGTTCTTTTAATTCTGAGGCATTGTGGGTAACATTCGTTCCTCTTCTTCTTCAACTTCAACAAAATTGCAGGCTGGTAAACATTATTCCTTTCAAGGACTGATGTTTCTTTCATAAATCAAAAAAGTTTAATGTGCAAATTCACATCCCAGGCTTAATTTAATCAAAAATAGATTAATATTTTCCTTCAAACTACGCCCTGGGACTTAAATCTAAAAATTATATTTAAATTTGTTCCGGTTACACCCTTTTTTACCAAATTGATTGCACAATAGGTTAAAGTCATGAAAAAATTATCATGATACAGTTAAAACAGAACTAAAAGACATGAAGGTGTTTCCATGACAATTATACATAATATAAGTTTTAGTAAACATTACATCTTTTATTTACTAAATAAAAATGTTCATCATGAAGCTGTATGGTTCCAGAAACAATTGTTTCAAATTATTTATCAGTTGTACAAAATGATGTTTTGCCAAAACTGTGTTGTAGCATTAATAGGTGATGTATTTTTTCTATAGTGAGATCATTTTAGAAGAAACAGCTGAAGAGAAGGTTTCACAGAATATTCCTAAAAAGTATAAGAAACCTGGCTACTGTGATTGCTGTTCGATCAGATATCAAGATCTTGATGAGGTAATTATAATATATTGATAATGGCAATGCTTATTTGACATCAATCTGCTTTTGGGTGTGGCTGCGTATGTCTAGACAAAAATCGAATGCTTATGTCTTAATATCCTTCTATAATTAGAGTATCTCAATATAGTGTCCATGGATGGTCTCAACCACCTGCATAAAATGCTAAAAGAAACTAACTCCCTGAAAAATGGGTCACTCCCTAAAATAGGCCAAATATTAATTTACTTTTCAGAGACTTTTCCAACACTATGCATAGTTATTTTTTATAAAAGCAAGTTAGTATTAGACCTGTTTAAGGAACTGTATACACTCACCACACATGTTAAGTATTATGAAGATATCTCCTTTTCTTCAAAATATTTCTAAATCCTGTATTATTCCTCTACCTATTGATATGATTCATTTTACCTGGATTTATTTTGGAAAAGAGAAAAAATATTATTAAACTTTTTTTTGTCACTCGTACAAACAAATTCTAAGTCATAAACATAAATAATTTCTCATAAAAAATGCTTGGCTCAAAACATCTTTCCTTTACAAAAGAGCATCTATGATTTTTAAAATATTCATTTGTTAAAGATCAATGATAAAAAAACTTTTGAAAACTACTCATTTTCTACTTAAATTTTTGTTGAAAAACATTTATCAATCAATAAAAATTGAAAGACGATAAATTTAAAAACATTGAGACACCCTTTTGTAGCTCAGGCTATGCTGTATGGAATGAGAGCAATTTCGTTACATTTCGATAAAATTGCGGGGACTTGGAGCTCCTGAAAGGCAGAATTTTGCTGAAATAACATACACTTTATGTTGCATTCATAGCATCAGAAAAAACAAAATATATTTAAACAATTTAACAAAAGATCAGTATACTCATTTAACCTTCTAATACTTTTGTTATGTGAACAAAAAATTGAATTTAAAGAGAAATATGAAGAAGCACAAGCAGAAAGCTTTGAAACTGACTTACATATTCAAAACAAAAAAATGGCTCCTATGAGATGTGTGACAGTAGCTGGGAAAGAATCATCTACAAAAAAAGATCAAAGGAAAACAAGCAAGCAAAAAGGCTGAGCAGTATGATGACATAAACATTTAAAAAAAATTTCAAAGTACTTAAAATATTCAATATATATTTTATCAGCACGCACCATTTACTTATAATTTAAAATGTTTAATGATGGCTTTTGTTAAATAAAACAATAAAATTAGATTGGAAATCTAGTGAGGAAAAATAAAGTATCCCCCTTTTTTCCCCTTTACAAATTGAAATTTTTCTTTCTTCTTTCCTATAAATGTTTATCACTAGAATTTTCAAATGGTATCAAAATGTTTTGAGAGTGAGCATTTACAGTAACCTTAATGGTGGTATTCTGATAGTTTGAGAAAGTCGCCTCCTAAATTTAAATTCTGTATTACCCCCTAAAGCCATGTATAATAGCTTAATTAACATTATGTACAAGCCAGGTTTGTTTGCTATAATAATCATATGTTATACTCATAAATTGGACAAACAGTTGTAGTCACATTCTTAATTTAATTACTTCTATAGAAATTAGTAAAGACATTGTCAAAAGGTGCATGGATATTGTAGTAAAAGGAAGACATAGGATTGTTATTCAAAGAGATCTGAATGCTAAAGATATACACATTCAAACCTCGACAACTCAACACCAAGTAGTGTTGTTGTCAGCTGTCATTGTTCTGCTTCTCTCTTCCATTACCATTCTGTTTCCTTTTGTGTCTTGTGTTCAGGAACACGGTTTACTAGTACTCTTAATGAAGTCGATCATGGAGAGTCTGGGCAGCTCTTTATAATTAGCATATGTTATAAATTAGAGGTTCTGTCATTTCATAACAAGCAATACTGCTTCAGTAGCTTTTTCATAACGATGTTAGAATAGAAAAGAACGATTATCTGACTATGATGATGCTTTATTATTAGCTGTTTTCAAAAAACTTTTACCAACGAAAGTTTAAAATATCAATTTCAAGATGTAGGTTTTAAAACTAACAAAAGGTTAAACAATGCCCTTTTTTAACATACAAAAGATTAAATATCCTCGCAATGCCCTTTTTTAAGATACAAAAGATTAAATATCCTCTCAGTTGGGGGTTCTGAATGGAAAATGTGCCAAATTTGAGATTTTACAGGTCAAAAGTGTCCCTTTTAGGAAAATCGCACCAGTTCCCTTTGATCTTGTTATGTAAATTCAAAATAAAATGATTATTGAAATTATATATATAGCGTGTATTCTAGTATCAAATAATTTCAATGTCAAAACGTTGTTCTCTGTCCTCCACAGAGGCCAATTAATTAACAAATTGGCAGGCAATATGAGAGGTAAAGGCTTTTTTCTGTTCTACGATTCCGGAATCAGAATAGGCTCTGCATAGGAGAGTGGCTGCACCACATATTCCAGCAGGGGAACAAGTTTTGAAGAATTTTGTTGTTATTACATAGAAAAGATGTAGCTAGATTGTAGAAAATTTGTAAAAATATTTTTGACTCACATATGGTGTAAAGCAAAAATGATAAATTTTTTTCTCCATTTCTTTTTGTAGCATTTGAAGAGTGATCAGCACCAAACTTTTGCTCAAGATAATTCAAACTTTAAATCATTAGACAAACTTATACAACAAGGAGCTGCCTACTCAGATTTCCTTAAAGAAATGAAACAATTTGCATTGGAGCTATGTGCCAAAAGGTAGGGTGTAGTTTATTACTAACATATCTGTTTTAATCAATATTTCCACTGTACCGGAAGTAGAATGTACATTTCTCTAATAGTGTGAATGCCAATACACAACAGAAGGGGTGTGGTAGATAATTCAATTTTTATGTTAATACTTTAATGCCTTATATATTGGTTAATTTCTGAAATATTTTCATGTTAATACATTTACTGAATAGCATTGGCTCCCACAAAAAGTAATGTGATTCAACTACAAGACATTGCATTTTGACAAATACTAGACTTCTGGTTCTGTATACTGCCAGTACAAAAATCTAGTGTCAAGAAAGTCTTGAGTTAAACCCAAATCTTTACTTAACAAAGTTCTTTCTATGTATTCTTACTCATGGCAACAGTTTAACTGATGACTTACTCATTTCATCTGTATTTTTAGGAAACACATGGAGGTAGCAACGGATCAAACCACAAAATCTGAAAACAAAACCTGTGAGAGAAATGAAACTGTTTGTCCTACAAGACAAACAATTACAAAAATAGAGGACAGGTCAAATGTAAATAATGCTGATGAACCAATATACGTGGGTAGTAATTCTAATGACGTGGTGTTTCGCAGTCCATGCAAAGTTGTAATTATGAATGATGTCCAAGAAGTGTGTGTATTATCACCAATTAAAAGTACTGCTACATTAATTTCTGTAAACCAGAACAAATGGACCTCACCAAGACATGGAAAGAGTTTACACACTGTTGCGGAATCACCTGTTAGTCCATGCCATGTTTTTCTTGAGAAAGCCACTATACCTGATAAGGTTAAGGAAAACAAAACAACTGTGGAACATATTCATTACCAGTCATTCCAATCTCCAAAGCATCACTCACAAGACTCAGGTATGTCACCAAAACGATTGCTACGAAATACACCTACAAGACAGAAGAACCTCCTTGGAGCCCCTGAAAATAATCTTCACAGTCTTCAAAAGACTTTACAGTCTAATAAAGAGTTAGATTTCTCAACACAGGTGAAAGCTGAGGAAAAAGAGGAAGTTAACACATTTTCTCCTTTTATTGAAGGCATCACAACAACGAATAAGGAAACAAGCAGTGTTTCTGAGATCAATGGACATATAAAGTGTAATACCATATCAGAAAATGGTAAAGATACTGGAAGTATATACAGATGTAAAAGAACATCAAAAACATTTCTTGAGATTGTAGATTTCCCCAATGATGAAATCTGGAAAAATAACACATCCTTAAATAATAAAATCACCAGGAAAAGGAAAGCATTCAAAGAAAAACAAACACATATATCAAAAGATTCAATTAGTGTTGAATGTAAATCACCATCAAAAAAGCTGTTTCCCAAAGTATCTACTGATGTATTGTTATATCACTCATCTCCTCAAGAAGCTTCCAATCTTGTTAATCTTCATGAATTGCAGAATACATTGACAACACAAGAACAACTTCCAAAGAAAACATTGTCTTTCACTAACTCATCAACTGGCATGGAATGTGCACCTATTATTAGGAAAGCCAAAAGAAAATCAAAATGTCGACTAAAATCTCAGTCTCAATCGTCAAGTCAAATGTTACCAAGCCTGGAAATAGATGAAGGATACGATGAAGTATTTCAAACTGATATTTTGTTGAATATGAATGGTAGGGACATAAATGAGAATGAAACAAAAAACAGGAATAAAACAACCCATCCTACAAAAGGTCATATATTACATACTTCAAATGAGGTTGATTATGAAAGTCTAAAAAATGTTCTGCAATCACCAGTGAAAAATAAAATCCCCAGTGATTGTTTAAATACTCCACGGGGTAATAGTAATTCAAGACAAGAGGCTACTAGTCTCAAAGATTCTGTTCAATCAGCCAATGAAGGAGATGTTAGTGTCATAGTCTCACCAAATGAAATTGCAAACATGATTGATGCAAGTAAGCAGAAAATTTGTAAGAGAGACAATTATGCTCATGATCACATGGATGGTGAAGATAAAAAACAATTCTTAGCAAATATAGAAACAGATTCTGCTGTCGAAAAAAATACAGATGTACTTTCTAAGAAGTTAAATGGTGAATCCAAAACTATAAAGAAACTTTCGAATACAGGAATAACGTTACTCACAAATACCACTGGTGAAAGCAGAAATGAAACTTACTGTGAGAAATTAAATTTACTTTCTATTCCTGGAGGGAATCTTTTAGTAACTCCACAACCAAATAGTGCAGTGAACATTGTTAAGGAATTGTTTTCATCAGTAGAGACTGAGTACAGATGTTTCCTTTATTTTGGAACAGATGGTACAGATGTTGTATGTGACCCTACAACATGTTCAAGTGAGTTTCACAAAAAAGGTTCCAGAAACGTGGGGGGAGCTGGTAAGGTAAACAAAGATCTTAACTTCAGTGACAATGGTGAGGATGACGATAATAGCATGGTGGATTTATCAACATTTACAAATGAGAAAAAGCTGTTAGACGCAGGACCAATACAGGTGTCATCTTTTCATGAAGCTGATAAACTATCCAATTTCATATTGAAACAATCAACGCCAAGCAGAAGGAAACAAACTACACCAAGCAGAAGAAAACAATCTACTCCAAGCAGGAGAAAACAATCTACTCCAAGCAGAAGGAAACAATCTACTCCAAATATAATTAAACGAAAACAGCAACGTGGTCAAAGTTCTGCTGAAAACAGCCCAATGAAAGATAGTGCATCAACGAAAATGTTGAAAGAATTATCAGAGAACTGTAAATATTCTGGTGAGATACAATCTGTTCAGAAAAAAAGAACCATTACTCCAACGGAAAACAAAAGACATTCCAAACGAAGTCGAACAGACAGCGATGCTGATAATCTGCATCAATTTGTGGCAAATAAAGAGATTCCAGGAAACAAAAGGAGTCCTTTAAGACCCAACAAAAGTAAACATACATCAAGCATAGTAAACAAAAGTAAACATGCATCAAGCATAGTAAACAAAAGTAAACATGCATCAAGCATAGTAAACGAATACTTTTCTTTGAAGAAGACTCCTAAAAAATCACCCAAATATAAAAGTAGTTCTGTCTCTGTGTATTCACCTGAAATTGCTGACAGAATCAAACAACAATCTAGGAATGCCGCCAGATTAGCTGTAAGCTCAATAAGCCAGTACTCCTCTAGGTCATTGCTGCCTGCATCAAAACATGAACAGCACAGAAAAATTTCTGATAGTAGTGTTTTATGTCCTTCACAAAGTGAACACTCTAATCCTGTGAAGAAAATACAAACCAAAAGGAAGTATGTAAATAAATATTTCCAGCAATCCAATTATCAAGAAACAATTATTTGTGGCAGTTTATATGATGGTGAAGATAAATATACTACTACTTGTAAAGATACAGCACAAACAATTACAAAAAAACATAACCCAAAGTTTCCTGTTCCTACCTTTCAAGATACGTCAGACATAGAAGATGTAACACATAGACGTATAAGTCCACGGAAAAACCCTAAAAATCTGTACAGGTCCAAAGAGGAAAAGGAGGAAAAAATTATTATTTCAGATGATGAAAGCTTTACACATACTAGACGTGTTAGTCCACGAAAGAATACATCAAACTGTAATAGCTCATCATTTACAAAGGAAGAAGAAGATGGACTTAATATATCTATTAGTTCCCAAAACAAACGTTGCAGTGGTAATCCATATAAACTAACGCCAATGTTGCAAAGTTCCAGCAGCAAAGTATCTTCCAAAAAGCTAACAACAACAAAGATAGCTGGTCAGAATGTCCAGACTTTATCCAGTGGTAAACTGAACAAAAAGCGAAGCCCATTTATGGTTCCAAAATCAAAAGAAAAATGCTATCCATCAACTGAACATGACTCTTATGAGTTCAATATTTAGTGATACTGCAGGAATTGTTGCATTATTAATATGAACAGTATTGATCTTTGTTTTATTGTTAATGTTTACCACATAGATTTTTATTTGATCTCACTGAAATTATATATTTGATTCATTTAAACTTTCATATGTATATATTTCTGTACCCTTAATTGTTTACATCCCAACAGTTCTCATACTTAATTAATGGATTAGTTTTCACCCCTGTAATTTTCAAGCACTTTCTTTCTGTCACTTTTTTCTTGTTGTAAATTACTTGATATATTTTCCATGTCAGCATATTTAGTACTGTGTGGACTGTTGTCATTTTTCCTTTGTGAAAATTAAAGGACAATGTATAGTGAAATTGACATCATGCATGTAACCTGTTTAGAAATGCATGTGCTAGAAATTTATGATTTTTGCCATTTTTATATCCCCTTAGATGCTAGAGGTACATGCAAGCTTTTCTTTACAATAGCAACATTTCTTCTATTCTAAAGGAACCTACAATAAATTTATAATAAAATCAACATAATATCAATTCTCCTATTTGTATGAAATGAATGATCTGAAATGTCAAGTAGAAAAATCAGAGCTTTGGCTTATAGATTATACTAAAGAGATGTAAAGAAACTAATTCTTCTGGAATGTGGAAAGTTAAGAATGAAGTAAAGCCTGAAACAGTAGAATTTGATGATTTCTTTTAATTCTGTACTCCATCAGCAATTGCAAAAACCTATCTGGGTACAAGTACATGCTCTTTTATCCAAGGTGCATTTTAAAGTGGTGTAATAGGGTATATTCCTGGAGGAACTATTGTGTGGGATTTCAAGTAAACCAATATCTATTTTGATTTTAAACCTAGAACATAACTTATGAAGAGATTATTTTAATTCTTTAATACTTGTTTATATGTTTATGAGCTTGGTAGTATATATTTTATTATTTTATCAGTAATAAGGTGTGTTTTTTTATTGGTAAGGACTGAATACTAATCCACAAATTTATTATCTAGTATATAATTTTAGAAGTTTTTAAAATCATTTTAGCACTGTCGCTAAAACTGTTGAAAATGCATGTAATATATTCATTATATTTTGTGGAATGCTGTTGCCACCTGTTTATCCAATGTGTATGAAGTTCAGTTGTGTCACTAAAAAATGCGACAGCTTTAGCAACACGAAATATAATTTTTGTGACTCATTTTTACAAAACCTTTCTGCTTTTTTCATAATACGACATATTGATCTAGTGCCATTTTCATGAAATATGTATTTTACATTTGTAACCACAAAGACTTTTGAAATTCTTATAAAACATTCCCAGTTTAAAGAATAATGGGTCATAGTTATAGGTTGGATGGGTCATTTTCAGAAAAGTGTCGAAAGTTTTCATTTTATTTTAGTTTTATTATTTTATGTTGCTAAAAATTGAATTTTTAGCAAATTGCAACCCCTTAATTCGACCACTGATGAAGAGAACTGTAGTCATTAGTTGATAATCTAGAATCACGTATAAGAAAAAAAGATAATTTTATGTGTAACCACACCAGTTAGTACCACTTCAAAATACTGTTTGTCTTGATTTTGATCATTAGCCCAATTTTTGTCTGAAGTGGTGATGAAGATATTAAGATATTAAGGCTCTTCACATTAACCAGGTAAATCTCTTCACATTAACCAGGTAAATCTCAGAAGGTTTTAGAACCATTTATTTTAGTCTTCGTAATAAACATTTATCTATTCATTTATTTTTTTTAAATGCAGTATTAGTGTATAAAAACATGGCAGGTGACCACTTGATTTGATTGGCCTATTTCTGTTTAACTCATTAAGGTGAAATACTTTTGTTTTTGAACAGGTTAAAAAATGACAGAAAGTACTGTTCACACTCCCCAATTAGGTCCAATTTGGTAACAAAACCATATTCCCCATGGTTTCAATTTGCTGATTTTAAATTAATTTGGTTAATGCGAAGAGCCTTACTATGAGTGAAAGAACATTTTGAAGAAAATTATTATTTGTTTTATTTGCAGTATATTATATATGTCTAAACAATTGTTGTATTTTTATCATTTTATGATGTGCAAATGTGTAAATAAAAATATTTTCAAGACACTCAGGTGGATTGATTCTTTTAGAACATTACACAGTTATAATAGGGTTAGAGGCATATAACAGCACATATTTAGTAACAGTTTTTTATTGGAAGTCATTAAAAATCCATTAAGACTGAATTTTTATTGAAGAAATCCTAGTATCTATAAGCTTCTGTTTGTTTGTTTGAAACTGTGTAGTATTAATTATTTGAAACTGTGTAGTATTAAACTGATTAACTTTTCTATGTAATCAAGCCTCAAAATAACATGCAAGTAAAGTATTCATAACTCTCTCTACCACATTGGTGAGTGCAAAATTGATAAGTTGGTTAACATTTGGAAATTAGGTTGAATTATAAACTTCTTTAGTTTTTTCTGAAGTGTCCTGAAATTAGCAATTAATTAATTACTTCAAAAGTTCTTGGGAATTGAATCTTACAATTTAAAGCTTTTCTGAAATTTAAATATTATATGCTGATGCACAAATTTAAAGACCGTTAAAAAGAATTTTAAGCAAAAAACAAATCACAGTCACCCCTAAAAATGTGGTTACAAAATGTGACATAATATTTGGATGTATCTTTGTGCACATAAGAATTGTATAAATGTATAAGCCTTCTTTTTTGACTATCAGGAGAAAATTGGATTATATTTTCATTTTCATAATAAACTTCTCTTCTTTTTGTAATAAATTATTTGTCTTTACAAACATTTTGCAAATTGAATGGAAACGAGGATAAGTTTGTTATCCAGCGTAAATACTAAAAGCTTGTTGTATGAAACTAATTATATGAAGAATTTCATAGATGCTTTTATTACCTTAACAACCATTGTCCCTAATATCCGCCATAGTAAATTCATGTTTCTTTACAAACTGCCATCAATGAAATATTTTTTTGTAAGTAAAGTAAAGACAAGTGATTATTGCAAAACCCACATGACTACATATTTCCCGTCTATCACACTACTGGCATTTGGTAAGTTCCAATGATTATAATGATTATAAACTCCACTGGAAACAGATGCCCATACTTTGTTTTTTGGTGGATGTTTTTGTAAGTGTTTCCCATAATATCACATTACATATTGTGTATATACATGTTATAAACGTAATTAATCCAGAAATTTATATTTTTTTGCTAAATAAAGTAAAATTAAAGTTTTTGGACCAACTGTGATTTGGACCAACTGTGATAATAAATACCCACAAATTTTCAAATTATCTTCCTTTTTTAATATAACATTTTAGATGGCAACACCACTTTCCATTATGTTTACTACAAAAAATTTCACTTTTTTCGAAAGGTAAATATTATCACTTCAAGTACGCCAACACATTGAGAAAAAAAATAATTTAGCAGATTAAATCTCAACAGAAAATGTCAAACAATGTTTCCAGTTTTGTTGGAAAAACTTTGTGGGTGTTTGTTTTCATTGGAATTCATCAAGTTATATATATAAAGTTTACTTATGTTTGATTTTACTTTCTTTGACTTCCATGTAAATGTAGCCTAAGACTCAAGGGAAAGGTATCTATTTCAAGCAAAAAATCTGAATGTAATTATGAAAATGCAGACTGAACCTTGAAAAAAGGTTATTGCATTCATTATGGTAACTCTGAACTATCATTTCACTAATCATGCATACAATAAAAATGATTGTTACAATACTGTGAAATTGTTGTGTCTTGTAAGGATAGCTAGTTTTATTGATTTGTTTATTTATTAATTAAAGCATTTTTTCTTCCGATATAAAATATATTGTTACGTAATTGGTATAACAGAGCCTTTGTTTAAACTATTGACATGGTTATTTCTATATGTGGTTTATGGTATTTCCAGAAAAGAGATGTTTAAATCAAAACACATATCACAATTAGTAACAGTATAGTAGCAGTCTTAATGTAACTAACCTAAAAATGTTAAAGTCGTAGTTTAGTAGATGGTTTTTACCACAAATGTTCATTTATCAGAAATTTGTTTCATCTCCTAGGGTAAGTGTTTTGTATGGTTCTATTTAGTAAGGAGACCCTGGTAAAAATCTCAAAAAATAGCTAACTGTTTCACTACTTTTTGAAAATTGATGAGTCAGAAATTTTGCATAATCAATGACATTTTGGCTGAACAATCTCTTTATCATTCGGAACTTTTGTTAACCAATCAAATAATCTCTTCTATATCATAGATGTATCTCTAAAGCCATTGAAACACACAAAAATTAAACATAGACAGGAAACAGTTGAAGAAAGTTAGCTGGCTTGATTCAAGTTTAATAAAAAATTCATGCTCTGAACCTTTTTATTTATGAAATGAACATTCTTTAGATTGTTTCTTTTCTAGATTCCATGAATTGTAGAATAAAGTTAGTATCAAATTATTAAATAACAAAATATCATTAGCATGGAGCAAAATGTGAAATCTTACCAATTAAACAATAATTTTGTCTGAGAACGGCAAAGAAATGATAAAGAACATCAAAGATGGTAATGCTTCAACAAGTAAATGTTTAACCCCTCTTGTTAAGGTTAAAAAACTTTCTCCGGAAGAGTTGAAGAAGGCATGTAGCCGTGTTTGTACTATAAAAGTTGATCGAAAACAAGTTAGACAATATTCTGTAAAAAGAAATTCTAGAAGGCAACAGCGAGGGCAATGTAGTGTTAGCAAATCTAGTCCTTTATCACATCAAATTACACATCAACATTCCATAATAGGAAAGTATAATAAGCAACAAGGAGGGCAATGTAGTGGTAGCATATCTAGTCCTATATCATATCAAATTACACATCCTCAACATTCTGTAAAAAGAAAGAATAATAAGCAACAACGAGGGCAATGTAGTGGTAGCATATCTAGTCCTTCATCACATCCTCAACATTCTGTAAAAAGAAAGCATAATAGTCAACAACAAGGGCGATGTAGAGTTAGCAAATCTAGTCCTTCGTCACATCACATTATAAGTCCTGTTTTAAAAATGAAGAAACTGACTAAGAATAATATAGACAAACTGAGTGCTTCTATTTATAATCATGCTAATAATATGAATGAAAATAATCTTCCATCTCCTTCGAAAAGAAAACGTCGACGACGACCACAACAACAACGTGGACAGTGTAATGACAATAGTTCTGAAGAAGGTTTCACAAATTTCGAGAAGAAAATGAAGAACTTTAAGTCTGACTATGTTTTAAATACTGATGACAGCTCTACTGCTTGTAGTTCTTACATTAACCAGAGACCAGTAGATCAAAATATAATGATAAAATTAGAGATTGTTGAGGAAAATGAAGTTATTGATGCAAGTGATAACAATGGTGATGACAATGATGATGGTACTGGTAAAGATGATATGGATGTTCTGCTGACAGAAAGTGACAATTCTGTAATGGAAACATCAATGCATGTGTCAATTCTCGATGACACAGATGTACCATCAATGTTAGTTTTGGGTGAATTTAATCCATACATGAAAAGCCAGAAGTAACTACATTGACAAAGCATTGATGAAAGTAAATCATTGTGTTAAAACAATGTAGTTACTAGCAATTCCTCCCTCCTGTAGGTCCAACTTTTATGTAAACTATATTATTGATGGATATTAAGTTATGTGTTTTTCTCACTAATGTTTGGAAACTGCATAAACGCCTACTTAAAAAGTTCAAAAACTAAATAAACACTATATATATAATATGGTAATTTAATTTTTTCCTCCTTGAAACATATTCTTAAACCTTTCAAGTGTTTTCAATGTTTGTTCACCTTTTTTTCTCATTGGAATTAGTAGTACAAGTTAACAGTTCTTTTTTGCAAAAGAAGTACTTTTCTTACAAAATGTCAAAGTCCTCCTATACAAAATAATTCAAACAATGTTAAGTAATTTAGCTGTAATTATCTTTCATTTTCTGCAGCATTTATTTCCTTTTAAGCATAAAACTCCTGGTTGTTTATTTGAGACCAGCTTTATATCGAAACTCGAAATTATATTAAATATTTTTTCTAGGATAAGAAGAGGTAGGTTACAGAAGATCAACTCATAATGGATTAAATGTCTATTTTCATTGTGTTTTAAATCAATTTTCATAGAAATCATTCTGTATAAAAAAGCTTAACTGTATTTTTTCGCAGTGTTCAAGTTGACCATTATAACCAAGTTTGACTATATATTGCTTTTAAAGCATTTTTTACAAATAGACCACACAACATCTCCATTTGAACTCTTTGTAGATGTGCTATAACTGAAAAAGCATTTTCACTCAATAGAGTTAAATCTTCTTTAACAAACCTATTTTTGAACAGAAAATGTAAATTACAAATCTGCTTTTCATAAAGAGTAAAATAAAGTTTTCATCAAACTCAAAAGTGTTTATGATATTGTGTTTTGTATTTTTGGTGGTATAGTTATTTGTGTATTTTGTTATATTATATGTGTTTATTCATAACTGTGTTATAATTTCTTATTAAGATGACTGTTGTAATTTTTTGTGAAACATGCTGCTCTTAGACAATTCCTATATTGTGTGCTCAAAAATGGTTGTATTCTCTTTTCATGATTAGTTTCCGGAAATTGCTTCATTCATTGTCCTCGTGTTTCTTCTTCAAAATGGATTATAAGTCATAATTTGTTCATTAATGTATAATTAAATAATGTATAATTAAAATATTTAATCACACCAAAATTGGATATAATTTGATAGTTACAACATAAACTCAACATCATTAGTGCAGTGTGGAAAAAACCTGCGATAAATTAGATTACTTGCAACCTACCAGTTATCATCTTTAGTTGTGCTGTGCTAAATATCAAACTTTTAGACCACGTGAGACATTACTCTGGCCCTGTGTTTAAAATAACTGCTGTACAATCATGGTTATAAATATTTGCAGATTAACCAAAATAAATTCACCACAAGTGATGTTTTAGTGAATACAAATATAAAGAAATTATGAGTTAAACTTTTTCAGGTTATATTTTCAGTTTACCAATGACTTAAGACTTGAAATAACTGTGATTGTATACAGTTGAACAGGGGGATTTGCTAGCTTCCTAATTGGCCGATTTATGTCCTTTTTGAAGCCATAAAACAATGAAAACCTTGAAATAAGTACACTTTTTGACATTTTTATTTACTGGTATTTGTATTCCTACCACCACGCTTCCACTTAACAACTACAGCTGTTCTTGATTTTTTGCATATTTGAGGAAAAGTGACAAAACAAATGGGATCTAAAACCCCATATATGGCAATTATTTTGACCTTGATCGTAGAACAAGATAGATATACATTAAGTTCATTACTAAGTAAATATGTATAGCATTTTGCTATAGACTTTAAGGCAGTACCAATGGATTAGTTGTTTTCAGTAGTATCACTGGTATCATGTTGTGAATTAGTGACAGGGTTAGTATTACAGCGTAATACAGACGTAACTTCGTTAACTCAAACCCCCGCTAACCCTTTGTATTGGTTACAGGTTAAATTTAATTGCTTAACTCGAAAACCCTCCTAACTCTAACCATTTTTGTATTCCTCTAGAGGGTTCGAGTTAACAGGATTACACTGTTTATTCAGCAGTGTATTCAACTACACGGGAATGTTCAAGAGCTGTGTTTAAGATGTCATAATCAAAACTAAGAACCATATATTCACTGCATGAAACCCGACTAAAATAAGACATGGCTATTGTTAATGTTTGCCAAATCTACCTGGAATTGATCGAATTATATTAATTATATTTTACCTTTAATTTTTTTAGGAAATAACAATTCAATGGCAATAGTGTAGGGCTGGAAATATTAAAATAATAATACAAATATTTCATAATGAAAGGTGATCTTTTAAAAGAATTTCTCGTCTTCAGTGATGATGACGATTATGATGCTAGCACCATGTCAGATGATCTTTTGCGTGGGATGAACAAGAGCAATATTTTGGATACAGAATCTCATCATATCCCAGGTTTCAATAATGTAGACACATTTTCAATATTAGTTTTGAAACAATCAACTCCAAGTAAAAAACAAAATATGCAAGAAGACTACCCTGTGTATAAATTACCTCTCATTGACTCTATTTCAATACAGCCTTCTTCATACCGTGGTAAACATAATCTATTTTGCAATGATACAACTTCTCCTTCTAAAGACAGATCATCAATAAAGTCCAGGAATTGTGTCAAAAGAAAGTTACCATCAGAAAAGGCTTTCTTGGAGGGGTTGTGTTATGTTCTTGGCAATGATTGTAATGATGTAAGAAATAAATTCCATGAAAATAATTCTTCTCGAAAGTGTGTTCCTATAATGAATGCCAGAACAAAGCAACAGTCAATACGAAGAGCTTCCCAGCGCCTTTCTATCTGTGCTGACCCATATTTTCGTAAATCCCGTCCTCGTACATGTAAGTCGCAACACAAACAGAAAACAGTTAACAAGAAACCAGTTAAAGGATGTTTTTTAAATACACAGCAACCAACTTCAAAAGTTAAACAAGAAAAAGCATGTGCGAATACTTGTGTTCTGAATGGAAACAACAGTGTGCCACAGTGCACTAATATTGCTGATCGAATCAAGCAAAGATCAAGGCAAGCTTCATTCTCTGTCAGCCGTTAATTTTGTTGACCATTGTTGAAAAAAGTAGTGACTGCAGTGTGTTACTTTTTCTACATAATTTTGTGAGAAAGATGTTTGAGATTAATCTGGTCAGATATTTATCTGCATAGATTTTAAATGTTTTGAAGTTTCAGATACAGAATTCCAGATTGTAGATGAAACGAAAACATCCCATCTTTCCTGGAGTCTCTTAAAGCTCACAGCAATATTTTCAAGAATTGCTTTCAAGCATTCATTTATGTATTTTACTAGACCGTTTGGTGTAACAGGGTATAACCTTTTTTTGAATCAGCCACTTACAAGTATAATTTATGAAAAATATTATTTTTGTTTTTTCCAGTTGTTTATATTATCTGTGTGCTGCATTATTGTATTAATATTTTTATATAATGTATGATAATTTATGTGGTAGGACCAGGAGGTTGCCTTTTAACTTTTTATTTTTTTGCATTTAAAATATTTGAATGCTATGATAAATATTCCTTCACCATTGTATACACAGCTACAATCCCAGACAACATATACTATTTTAAGGCTCCATTTGCTCTTAGCCTTTTTTCTTATCAACATCCAAAAAATAACGATAGAAGTATTTTTTATGGTAAACCTGTTTGGCTCAAGCCTGTCAGTGTGTTCTCACAAGAGGGACCTCGGAAAGTATATATATTTCATTGACCGATATGTTTCCTAAAGCCAACAAGGGCTCCAATTTTGGGACCAGTAGTAAAGCACTCCTGTTTCTGCACCAATCCTGAATGACCACAACATCAAAGCGTTGAACATTTTCACGTTACTTGCCAATTGAATACTGATTGTGGTCAATTCGGTATTTTGATGCAATATAATATGCCCAGGGTAGTAGAAAATCATTCAGTTCTGTAAAAACAGAAAAGAAAAACGTTAACGATGTTAGTCTATTAACCTGTTGAACGTAACTAATTCTGTTTCTGAGGTTGTTAACAATCCCTTCGTATTATGCTTAGGAGTACAGTAATGAAATTTATTAGTGTATTTAAAACTAATAAATTACATAATACACACTTTGTGAAACTGAAATGTTTTGTCTGTAGTGTGTTCATCCATGTTTTAACCTATTTTTCAGTTTGACAAAGGTGTTTGATATAATTTGTTAGTTTTGAATAGAAAAAAATAATACAAGGACTGAACTGAGAGTCCAAATGTCTACGTAAAACTAGCTGGTATGAGCTTTAGTACCTGTGAAAACAATGAATATTTAAAAAGGTTTGAACAGTTTTTTGCTATTCATCGGTGGTAAGAAGTTGAAATCCTTTATATGGATTGTTGTTTGTTAGCAGAGTTATGAAACTCAGTATATACCAAATTTTTACTTAAAAAGATGTCGCCGTCACACATAACGCTTCAATAACAGTGTTAATGGGAAAAGGTTTAAGCCAACAATTATCAGAAGATATTTGGCATTTGTTAGTCTAGTAGAACTCATAATAAACTTGCTGATTTACGTTAGACAATATTTCAAGAGATATTTCTTTCATCGTTGAGTTACAATGGAATTTCTCATTTATGTATGAAGGTTTCCCTCCCATATTGCATATAAACTAGATTTTAAATTACTAATGCTGCGTTTATTAGAGAAGTAAATGATCAGATCTACGACATAATAATAATACTTGATATGAAAATGAGTCCTCCAGACTGGAATGTTAATATATTCCTCACAATAATTATCAGAAGCTTATAAATACTCTTGAAGCATGAAACAAACCTTATCAAAAGCTTATAAATACTTTCTTGAATCACGAAACAACGTTTATCAGAAGCTTATAAATACTTTCTTGAATCATGTAACAACATTTATCAGAAGCTTATAAATACTCTCTTGAAGCATGAAATAAACTTTTTCAGAAGCCTATAAATATCTCTCTTGAAGCATGAAACAACGTTTATCAGAGGCTTATAAATATTCTCTTGAAGCATGAAACAACATTTATCAGCAGCCTATAAATACTTTTGTGAATCGTGAAACAACATTTATCAGAAGCTTATAAATACTCTCTTGAAGCATGAAACAACGTTTATCAGAAGCTTATAAATACTCTCTTGAAGCATGAAACAACGTTTATCAAAAGCCTACACTTTCTTGAAGCGTGAAAGCCATGAAACAGCCTTTATATATGTAGATAGACAGACAATTATACATGATATATTTATCATTAGTCCAGGGGGGATTGGAAACAATTTTATAAACCTGTTGTTGGACATAAATGACCCATTAATGCATGTAATTTATTGGCTCAAAACCCAAACAAGTCTCTCTTTGCAAAACATTTTTATTTGCCAATGGTTTATTTTCTCTCAAGCTGCAGTAGGTGAAAATATATTTTAAATTCAAATTTTTTATAATGAAACTTGAGACAAAATAAACCATTATGGATATAATGATCTACGATTGTGGTTTCAAACACATTTTAAATATTGTATATATTATGTATTGTTTATTATTTTTATTATAAATACTATATGTTACTAAACAAGATCTTTTTACGAACATTTTTAATCGTTATATTTATTATAAGACATTTTTGATGTTATATATATGTTACAATGCACATCTTGTTGTTATTTAAACACATGATTATATTGTATACTACTTGTTTACCTGTATATCATAAAAACATAAGCGCAAAATCAATTAAGGCGAGTTTCCACTTAGACGATTTTGGTCGCACGAATCACTCTGGTAGTTGAAGCTCTTTGAACTTTCATTGACGATCCGCGTGAACAACTAATTTTCCGCATGCAAAACAAAGGGCGCTCTTGGTAGCGCACTCAAAATCTTCTAAGTGGAAACCTGCCTTTAAATCACAACAAAAAAGACTGAAATGAATAAAATCTCATGTGCTCATTTCTTGTCCTTTTGTTTTTTCCACGAGGCTATTCGAAATACATTAGGCCGCTTATTTTTTGTGTTTAATTTAGGGAATTTAGCGAGTTGAGAAAATTCGCTAAAATTAGGAGACTCAAAATTTACATTTTGGTTAAATTTTTCAGTATTCATTGGAAATCAGGAAAAAACGAAATTATTATATACAAAATTTTATACAAAAAAGTAACAGGTCCATTTGAAAAGTAGACTTGCTTGTAGATTGAAAAAAGGACAAAGCATATCAAAATTGCTGATCTTTTATATATTTTATGTATTCCCCTTAAAATGCATGGTTTTTCATTGGCTAAGTTTCTTAATAATCACTAAATTAAGCCATTCTCAAAGTGCGTTCACTAATTTTTAGTCCTGCTAATAATAAGTGGCATAAGGTATAAGGGAAGACGAAGTTTAACTTGTAAAAGCTGATAAGAACCCCCTGGTTCGTCATAAATAAATAAGGTTTCCAATGAGATGTTTACAGCAGGCAGGAGGTATATCTAAGCATTACCATTTAATGCATGGATTTACCTCCTGAATAATTTAATCTCCTTATAGAAAACCTTATAATTAAACAAGGAACCTGGGGGTACTTTTAGCTTTACCAAATTTATTTTATCTTATATTTCCAATAATTAACCCCTTGGAAAAACAACAGCAAAGAAATTAGTAACGATTTAATTAATTATAGGGTACACTACATGCAAACTCGTACCCAGGGCCTCTTTCTGTTTTTGATATCGAGTATCGCCATCCGATATCAAAAAGAGAAAGAGACCCTGGGTACGGGGTTGCACTACATGAAAGGGTTAAAGAGTCGATCAATTTAAAACACCGACATTTGGTCATACCAAGGACATATAAAGAAGCAAGCCTTGGTCATACTAATAATTTCTGTATGTTATGTATATATGTTAATGACTTGTTGACTTTTATTTATATCACTTGAGTTATTATTTGATTGAAAGATTGGTAAAACAGATACATGTGTAATTATTTCATTGTCCTGTAATCAAAGAAATCAATTGGAGTAAGGTCATAGACACAACAACAAAAAGTTCAAATGAAAACTTTTTACTCTTTTATAGATAAAATACACCTCTTTAAAAAAATTACAAACAAACATTTTAAACGGAAATTCAAATCATGGATCACTGACAAAATTTTTGATTGTTTAAGAATGTCCAGTTAATATTATGAATTATGGAACTGTAGTACTTTAGTAGCGACTACTCATTAAAATCAAACACCAGAGGTTTCTAGTGTGTATTCTATACATGGCACAGAGAGGAGGGTGACCTGTCGCAAAATCCATGCATCACGTTTACATGTTTGTGTATATCACAAGCGATGCGAATAAAGCAATATAGGAATGTGTTCATCAGGTGCCGTCCTGTATAAGGTACATTTTTGTAAAATTTAAACTTCCAGATTTTGCTGAAAATTGTAGGAAAGTTTAGTTTCTATTAGGTGCAGTTACTGACATGAATGGTAAATAATAAATGTTGTGGTTCACAGTTTATTCATAAATCATTTGACGCTACATTAACTCATCTCTTTCCTGAAACAAAATTGAGGAGTGCTCGAAGCACCGTGGAGCTTATCCTGTACTTTGGTACTAATCAGTTGGCTTCGGATAGTTAAAAAAATCGATTTAGTTAGATACATCATATATGTATAAACGTAGTATTGTTGCATCTTTTTATGTCATTTCACAAAAAATTTCTATCATATATGTATTTGCTAGATATTTTAGTGTGCATTGTGATTGCTAGGGATGGTAAGTAAATACTTTTGTACTTTGGTATTTTTACAACATTACTGCAATTTTCTTTGTGTGGCGTGTCATATGATACAGATATTATTGTTACAAGAATATAGGTGAAGTGGTACAAAATTTATATCATGCAAGAGACAGCTGTTTTTTCATTCACAAAGATGTTTTAATGGAATTTTTTTCACTGAAAATAGAAAATTTGTGCAGAAAGGGGTTAAATGGTTTTATTTCACTATTATTAACTTATATATAGAAGTGTTACTTTCTAATATTCTCTTGACAGTGTTGAGACACGAGTTTAAAGTTATGCATTTTAAAATGTCTCAGGCTAACTAGCGATGTGATGTTAAGATTAATGATAATTTGTGCAATCTGTTTACTTCTATTAGCATTCACCATGTTTCTTTGAAAACATCTGAAGTAAGTAAAGCTACAGTGGGGTCATCATTTTTACCTTTTATGAATAACAACCTGAAATTATTTATTACATATCTCGTATTTTTCCAGTTCTAAACAGTTCAGATTGGATTTTCCTTTTATGAATAACAACCTGAAATTATTTATTACATATCTCGTATTTTTCCAGTTCTAAACAGTTCAGATTGGATT
>JANTOQ010991992.1:0-17629 GCA_027564595.1 Bythotiara depressa | reverse complement strand
GCTCCAGCCGGGAATCGAACCCGGGTCGCCCAAGTCAAAGGCGAGAGCGTTAACCACTACACTACGGATCCACAATCCATCCTATTTTTCTTTCAAGTCGCACGATCGATGTTATGCAAAGAACGAAAAACTGCGGGACAATCGCGATAAAAGTAGCAAGTGGAAATTAAGAGATAAAAATCACTCGCAAAATATCGCGCGCTACCATTTGCATAACTACGCTTTGTTCTTTTAAAAAGTGGTCTAAAACATTATATTTTTCAAATTTTGGGCGACTTGCGATAAAAGGAAAGGTCCAGAAAATGTAGCGAGCGCAATTTTTACTTCAATAGAAATCAGTCTTTACACTGTGCAGCAAATACATTAGGTTTTGGTTCGGTGACCAAACTGTTAATTGACCACGTGGAGACACAATCCATCCTATTTTTCTCTCAAGTCGCACGATCGATGTTATGCAAAGAACGAAAAACTGCGGGACAATCGCGATAAAAGTAGCAAGTGGAAATTAAGAGATAAAAATCACTCGCAAAATATCGCGCGCTACCATTTGCATAACTACGCTTTGTTCTTTTAAAAAGTGGTCTAAAACATTATATTTTTCAAATTTTGGGCGACTTGCGATAAAAGGAAAGGTCCAGAAAATGTAGCGAGCGCAATTTTTACTTCAATAGAAATCAGTCTTTACACTGTGCAGCAAATACATTAGGTTTTGGTTCGGTGACCAAACTGTTAATTGACCACGTGGAGACATCATAAGTTACGAGTTACGAGTTGCGAGTTAATGTACAAGCTGATCAATAAAAGTGCGAGTTGCGAGTTGTTTTAAAAAAAAAGTACGAGTTGAAGAATAAAAGTACGAGTTGGTGTATGAATTTTATGAGTAGAAACACAAAATTTACGAGTTGCTTTTAAGCTACGAGTTAAAAAATAAAAGTGTGAGTTGATTAATAAAAGTGCGAGTTGATCAATAAAACTGCGAGTTGATGTTTTTTAATGAAGTTGCTTTTAAGCTACGAGTTAAAAAATAAAAGTGCGAGTTGATTAATAAAACTGCGAGTTGATCAATAAAACTGCGAATTGATGTTTTTTTAATGAAATTGATTTGCATCTTATTTTATTTTACTTTATTTTACTTTTCTGCAATCATGGTCATTAATTATTGGACCTTTGGCGTTTTTTATGTCTGATTCGTGTTTTGGCCGTTTCCCTTTACGTTGCACAGGATCGCCGCGCGTGGAAACATCCGCAATTGTCTTTATCTCAAAATTTTGGAACATTTTGAAGGATAGCAAGACTCCTACCGTTGTCTAACCGTGCTGAGCTGACACGGCCACTTCAGTACCAAAGTACCTGCAAGTCTCGTTATATCAATGAACACATTCGCAGCACTTATGAAACATAATTTGTGGATTTTTTCTCGCATTGTCTAAAGATAATGTGTCCCGAATTGTCGGAAAAAAGTTATAATAAGATTATTTATCCAAAAACTTTAGCTGAGCTGAATGCAAAACAAAAATCAAAATTGTTTTTAAATGATAAAACTTGAAGTGAGTTACACTTGAACACACTCGCTAGATTGATAACATTCATGAAATTATAAAATAATTTGTTTTGTGATACTAATACCAAGTGGGCTACAATTTCGAAAGATCGCCAACTTCATAACTTACAGTTACAAGTGCTTACGGGAAAACCTTTGTGGTAGGGGTTGAGAATTAATAAGTTCAAGTTCACATAATTTATTGATTCTTCAGCTTTGTTTTTACATTTTAAAATGAAAATCTTTTAGAAGCAATAATTTACACAAAGGAAATTCAATATCACTGCGCTGTTTTTATACCTGATTATACTTTCCATTATACTGTCGGCACAGCTTTAAACTTAACTGCCTCAACTCAACTTATTTAAAGCATTATTTATAGCAACATCATTTTACTGTATTCTAGTTTTGTTCATATGTCGTCGATCCATTAACATATCTTCACATTAATTCAGCCTCGCCATACGCTAATAATATTACTTGAAGCCGGCCGGTAGCATAACGTTCAAACTCCATGAAGTACAGGTACAATGTTATATCCAGGAAGTAAAAACTGATTTATTTATTTTTCGAATTTTGAATTAGGAAATCGTAGTCATGATACCTTCAATCAGTGTAAAGAGATTGTTTGGTGTTAACTATTATTATTCAAAACATTATTTCTTCATATTTAATTAAACTGTCAATGCTTGCGAGATTTTCAAGTTTAATTTTCATTAGAATGGGTTCCAAAGGTTTCAATGATAAAGGTATAATAGAGGGCTTGTAAATGGATATATACTTAGGCCCTGCTTACAAAGCAAGAAGACTTTGTACGGGAGAGTGTAGTAATTTACTTTCGAACGTTGCCTACATCGGGTAAGAAAAAGTGTCAGGTTCGTGTGTTAGGCGTAGATAAAAAAAAAAGAAATTTAAAATTAGTAAAACGCTACTCAATGGCTATCACTTTTTGTAGACGAAAGATAGACTAGGTCCTAGTCTTTATTTAAAAAGCACCCAGACGGAGAACATGTTTAACGTGAAGAGGAAAAATAAACGATTTTCCTTTTCACGCCGTGCGCGAATTGCCGTGAATCCGATTTCCCGATAAAACAGACTATATTTAGTCTAACGAAAGATAATGTTATAACCCAAAAATAACGCTACTTTCGCACAATAAATCAGTAACTCCCAAGATAAAATATCAACTCGTAATTTTAGTTCAACTCGTTGAATTTTTGTACCAACTCGTGGTTTTTATGTTACAACTCGCAACTAACAACTTGCAAAATAAAACGCCAACTCGTAACATAAATGATCAACTCGCAACTTATGTAACCACAACTCGTGTGGTGCAGTAACAGTTTCGCCGTTTTTTAGGTTTCCAGGGTGTGGAACACGGTCTTCTTTTATTAGTAAATAAATAAATAATTGTTTTTATTTACACCCCTCAACGATAACCTGCGTACAGACCCGTCAAACATAAGTTTGGTCTTGGGTCTATGGTCTGTGCAGCATTCTCGATTTTTCTGTTCCAGCATGGCTATAGGTAATGCAATAATTTATCTGAACGTTACGATATGAAAGATAGCGGTGGTAGATGAAAGGAATACAAAATAATAAATCTGCTACTTTAAGATGTTTAATGGCGATCCTATAAATCTTGGAATATTCTAGAAAAGGGCGATCCTATAAATCTAGGAATGTTCTAGAAAAGGTAGGTTTATGAAGTAGTTGGGCTTAGAAGCTAAAAAATTATTTTGTAAACAAAAAGTTCAAACTTTTGAAAGTTTTTATGTTTTTAAAGTTTTGTTATCTTATGTTTTAAAAGTTATGTTTCTAAAATTATCTGTTTACTGTCATAAATATGTATGAAATATACTACAGTGGAATCCATGTAATTCGAACTCCCATAATTCGAAAAATCATCTAATTCGAACAGATTTTTCGGTCCCCTCAGATTTCCTTTAATAACAAATAACAGGAGAATCCCATAATTCGAAAAATCATGTAATTGGAACAAATGTTTCGGTCCCCTGAAGATTCGAATTACACGAGTTCTACTGTATATCCAGAATAAAATAATAAAATAATAAAATAGTAAAAACAAAAAGTAATGAAAACTTGAAAACCAATCTTTGTCACATGACAAAGTCTTCTTCTACTAGTGGTTTTAATTCCAGCCTTGAAAGCACACAACTTGCCGTCAATATTCAGGTACCGAGAAGCGTATTTTTGATGGGTGTTTTTAGTGACTCCCGAAGAAGAGAATACTCTGTTCTTTGGACCATCCAACAGGTATCCTACACTAAAATCATACCAAAATGTTATGATATTAGGACATTTTTGGGTAAAGATTTATGATTTATTTTGGACAAATTGAGTCCATAATTTTAGAACAAAATTCAAATTATTAGGATATTTCAACTTTGGCAATCAGGACAATAGATACAATCTTCGTGTGATGAAAACCGACATTTAGGGAAATTATAAGTCTTTCGATTCCTCTATTATATGCGTAGAAAACATAAAAACAAGACTGACCTTGTAAATATAAAAATCTGTATATAGATAATAAAGGCCCACGCCGCAGGTGAAGATTTCCTGTATTGAGAAAAACTTTAAAACGGAAATTTTTTTGATTTTTACAAAACTTCTGCTATAAAAGGACAATTATAAATAAAAAATTACACGAAAAACCTATACTACCAAACATTACTTTCTTAGATTTGGCGTACACTAAAGTTGGTGCAAGCTTGAAAATGATGACACGCTGGTTTATTTAAATTTTACATTAACATGTTTCTATAAAGAGAACGCAAAGAATTAGAAACACTCGCCCGCCGCGGTCCCAGGTATTTTGATTTAACCCTACCCCAGTATTTTTATGGACACTAAACAGTGGAGGGGGTAAAATTAAATCATCAATAAAAAACGTTTTAGGTCAGATTTTTTTGCTCTTGTTTGGGTAATTGGTAAGCAAAAGGCGACTCCATGGTAATAAATTACTTTCAAGCACTAAAACTTATCGGTAATTGGACAAAACATTCCAATGACGTCATCATGGCGTCACTTCAGATGTCGTCATTATGTTGTGTTCACACCGCTTGTCAGTTTTTTACGTCAATTCTACAAACTTTCTGTTATATTCTAAAACAGTGCTGCTGTACAGAAAATGGGACTTTTTTTGGCCTTCTACTTCAATGGCACTTACTAGCCTAACAACTAGATCTTGATTCGTTCCAGCCTGGTCGGCGTCATTTTCTTATTAGTATTGTCTTTTGTCTGTTTTTACTTGTCGATTAGAAACTTCAACGAGGACTTTAATTATTAGTAATTAATAAATTATTGCTAATGAACAATACATAAGAAAATCCAAGAAACGGCTAGGTATTAGGCTACCTCAAGGTTATAACTGATATTTACGTGCTGCATTTGATCGGAGAAAGTTAATGAATAAATAAATATGTAAATAAAGGTTCTAACAACTTACTGAAGGAGTAACTCTTTAATTTCGTTAATCTGATTGGTACAAGAACATCACGACCTTCAAACTGCCAATAAATAAATAAATAAATAAAACAGTATGAACATATTAAATCAGAGGCTTAAAGCAATGTCACAAACTTCCGGTTAAATATGATGTTTAAAATATGTTTTCTAAAGACATAGCTCGGTATCGCGGTACATTACAACCTTTTGTTTTTAGCTATAATGAAGCTAACTAAAACCACGTATAACACGCGACTGCGACTTACAAATACAGTCTAATTCTAAAGCACGGCCGCGTATTCAGATGTAAGACATTGTTTTAAAAAAGTCCAGTCATAAAAAGTTACAACAATTGAAGCAACTCGTGATTTTCATTCTCCATCTTTGTTTCGTTAGACCTTGAAAAATATCACAAACTTATATATAATAGAAGAATGGAACAGTTACCTCACTATGACTTGAGTCCATTGCCCATGCTGTGATGAACGCCTTTCCACCTTTTTTTAGAACACGTCCAATTTCCTGAATTGCTCGGATACGTCTTGATCTAGTTGCCAAATGATGAATGACGGCAACACACAAGACGCCGTCTAGCACGTCGGAGCGGTAAGGTAAATAACTAATATCTGACAGGATCACTTCCTTATTGTTTGCCGCTACAACATGACACAGCTGACTACTTCGTTCAACGCCAGATATAAAGACAGAGTTATATCTAAGGTATTTCCCCTCACCACAGCCTAATGAAACAAAAACACTTCCACGTAAATAAAAAACAAAATAAACACACACATAATTCATAAAACAGTATTTTTCTTACTAGTCTTCAACAGGTACATTAATGCGGAATGTCCCCCGGAAAGGAATCGAATCATTTATCATTTCTTTGCTATTTTACTTTGTCCAGGGTGTTAATTATTGGAAATATAATGCAAAATTAATTTGATAAAAGTTTATAAGTCCCCCTGGTTCCTCATAAAAAGGTTTCTTTTCCAATGGGAAGTGTGATATAACCAGGAGGTATGCTGGATTGTACAAGTAGTTTAATAACATTTTATATTACGAAACTTAGCAATAATCTCCTTCTGACAGTAAAAAATCTTAACTACTAGAACATAGTGTCAAAAGAAACTATAAAACATAAATTAAAATAAATAAATACATAAATAAATATCATCGCGTGCGAGTGTATAAGAACTAAAAATACAGTAAATACGATAAGTTATATATATCATATATACAAGGGTTATTTATAAATACCATAATACGTTAAAAATATATAGAATGCTTGTTTTATATAAATTTAATAAACAAGATAAACTAAACAAAATAAACAAGGTCAATAGTTACGGAGGGTGTACACAAACATGCTAGTTACAGAAACATGCCAGTTACCGAGGGTGTACAGAAACATGCTAGTTACATAAACATGCCAGTTACCTAAAATTAACACAGGTCCTGATCGATATGCTGGATGAACCGGAAAACGTTGCGAGGTTTGTAAGGCAATAAATTAACGCTACTACGTTTCCCAGTGGGCACATCATGGTCACACGATGTTGAAACAACGTTAGATCGACGTCTTGAACGTTTATTCAACGTCGAAAATGCGTTATTTGACCATAATCCACTGGGTTATAAACCAGATCTGACCAAATATATGGAATCAGAAGTGACAATTTAAACTGTAAATCTCATTCATTCCTAATGGCTTTAATGAGCGTGAGGTCGGTTGTGATTTTGGGTAAAATTATATTGAGGGGAAAGATTATGCACAAGATGTATGTAATGTGATGTTTATCCATAGAACTTTCATGTGATGATGTATGTAATGTGACTTTCATGTGCTGATGGTGCTTGTTCTGCATTCTTACTCCCTTCTTCTGCCTTTGCTTTCTCTCCTACATGCAGACCTCTTCCCTCATAGTCCATGATGTATCATACAACACTCGCACGCATTCCTATTTGTTTATTTGTTTATTTATTTAAATTTAAATTTTATAGTTGCTTTTGACATTATTCTCTAGTAGTTAAGATTTTCTACTTTAAGAAAAATGGTATTAATATGTGTATACTATAGGAATTCTTAGGGTATTTTTTAATTTTAAAGTAGATTCAAATCTGTACTTGAATAAATCTAATGCAGACTCGTCAAATTCGAAGTATTGTTATGAAACATGCGTCTTTTTATTGTGTTATTTACTTTTAACACATTTATCACAATACAAGCAAAGATATATATATACATACAAATTATATATTTACAAATATCTGAAGATGGCGGCAACACCGAAACACGTCAGAAATTATATATATATATTGTAGAGTCTAAAGTCTCCTTCGCAGAACGAATCTTCCATCTACAACATCCTTGCTTCTTCTGAGATACAGAGTGACTCTCCCCTCACAACACCTTTTTATGTTTTCATTAAATTTGTTTAATGTTATTTTTTTCAAATTTTAATCTACGAAGGAAATGTATAGTCACATAAACAAAAAAGCTCTCTTACCTAAATCAGCCATCATCGATCCACATAGAAACGAGGCTATGAATTCATCTACTTTCGTCCACATTTTGGAAGATTTATGTTTGTACATAGCGGCTTGTCTATCGTAGACATTGTAAACGTACTTCTTCTCAAAACCTTGAACAGTGTTCATCGTGATTCTGTGCTAATTCTTACCACATCATATTCTCACACATCTTCGGATAAGAATGTATGTTATTTAGCGAAGAGCAGCTTTAAATAACAAAAAAACAAGTAATGGAAAAAGTTTTAATAATTTAAAGGTTACCTTGATTTTAAAATATTATGAAGTAAATAAAAACATCCTGTTTTATAAATTTCCTTATAAACTTCAACTTGAATTCAATTTAAAGTGTGTATCCGTTCTTCAATTTACCGTGTTTGTATTTATTTTCTCGTTGCTAATGTTTCTAATCGCGCAGGTTTCATTTTCCGTTATAATGTGTTTTTCAACACAATTAATTATTTGCTTTCACAAAGAAAACCTACCAGAGCACGTGTCTTTACTACAATTTTCTTTTTTGCACTGGCAAATATATTTAGCTTCTAATAAGCAGATGTGTCTACTTCTTATTTCGCACCTTGCTTTTCTTGTTAAAAATGGTTTTTTCTTCTTAAGTTTTCTCAATATAAATTTGTTGCTCACAATTACTCATATATAGTTTGAATGTTTAAAAAAACGAATATCGCTTAGTTTTTACTGTTATTATTATTACTGGCACAGCAACGACTGTAGAAACTTCAAACTACGAAGTTTAAGATTTACTATAAAATGTACAGTTTTGGAAATACTCTCAGAAATCCCTTTTCCAAACAATAAAATTCTAAATATATTTTTCAATGATTTTTAAAATAAATCATGAAAACACGAGAACGTTCGATATCTTGTAAGGATTTCTTATTTTGAATATTATGATTAATAATGCCCGCAAAGAACGGTGCAAAGTCTCTAAACGTTTTAGTTTCAGGTATAAGTACTATAAAGATAAATAAATAAATAAATTGGCAATAGTCATGACCAAAAGCCCCTACTTTGAAGGTCCATTCTAATTTTACTTCATTATAATATTATATAAAATTTAATTTTTACGCACGAATACGAGGCGGAACATGGAAACTTTGAGAAATAAGAAGGCTTTGACTGTTGACGTAGTGTAGCGAAAACAACCTCTCTTTGGTGCATGACGTTTCAATTTTCAACATGAGCATATTTTTGACGAGAAATTTAAAATTAAACTTCAAATTTTTAAGTACATACTCCGTTAGAAACATTAATAATTGATTACCTTAAAGTAAAGATGTACAAAACATGTTCTTCCACGTCTACCCCCGAAGGCATAGAATATCCGCGTTCTGGTTCGGGTCCTTTGAAATGTTTTCCGTCATAGGTACTTTATGCGTTTGTACTCAAATTTCAGTAATTAACATCAGCATTTTTCTTACAAAAACTTTTCACTTTGTACGTATTATTCTATTCAAGGATGTCTTCAGGGTGAACAATTAGCACTTTCAGGTCATAATGACAGCAAATCTGATTTATATTGGAGAACAAGTTATATCTATTTTGTTTTATCGTCTCATCATGTATCGCCAGGGTTTATTGCCGCCCGCCATGTATCGCCACAGAGTTTATTGCCGCCAATAAGGGGAGGCAGCATAGCCAAGTGCGCGTATATAGGGGGAATTTTGATGATGATTTTTGTAACTGCGATAGATCTCGGCTTTTAGAACAAAGACGACCACGTCTCGATTGTTCAAAATCCCGATCGTGGTTACTTGCACTTAAAAATAGTTAGTGTAATTGGACATCAAGACTTGTTTTTCACGTGGTACAGATACACGAATTGTACCAAAAGCGCATGAATTTTACAAAACACACACAATCTCCTATTTCACACCTTTCATCCCTATGTGTGCCATTTTGTAAGTTACATCATGAGGCGTCTAAGTTTATTCTCCATTTTCTCCCATATAAAAAAAAAACAAGAAACCGCTCGGTTTAAAAACCGGGAGAAACATGCACATCAAACAGAATCACAGATAAAATATTTTGCAGAAATTAAGTTTTGTGACGACCTACAAGGCTATTCCTGGGAAACTTTCGCCTCACATGTAGGCCAATGCAACATTTACAAACGTTTTCTTGGCGTCTATCGATTAGCACATGTCAACCATTATTGTTGATTACATGCGTGAACTTGAGGAAATACAGTAGTTTCCCCGATACTTTCTTTATCATTAGTTATTTTAACGCTGGAAAGTTTTTAAAGAACTATGGTAAAATTAGTAAACCGTTAAACCGTGATTAAAACTTAACTTGTTTAAAAGAAAATTCTTAAACAAAAGAATTGAACGGTGATTGGTTTAAAAACAATAAACTTTTAATACATCATTAATTAGGAATGTTATTTTTTGGGGTTAATTGTATCATTATTTCAGAACGTTTCTACCGTAACGGTGGACGCAAACCTAACTACAACATGTTTTTTAGATTTTATTCTAAAAAGCCATTCACTCTAAGAACAGTCTGTGAAGACATATAGAGTTTACATTGAGTGTACAAATTACATTATTTTGATTACTAAATATACTGTCAATGAATTTGAAACCGACAACTTTTGATATGTCTAGTTCTCAGTGGGTTAAGACCCAGCTTATAACCAGGTGTTTGCTTCATCAACAATCCTTATGTCACGTGGTTACATTCCACAAGACTTTCTTACTCCATTCATACGTAAAGAATAAAGCTGCATTTGCTGGGAACGCTCTAACTAAGGTGGGCCCAATACCTCGATAGAAGGAACGCACACCTGAAACAAGAAAAACAAAATGAACTAGAACAAATCTAATCCCGCTTACCCAGTTGTGTTTCTAAATAATTATCCATCTTTGTATATATCCACATATGTTCATGTCTAAGTTTTTTATGCAGAATCAGTCAGTCATCTTCTTCTGTTCTTGTTGCGATTTCGTGTGCCTTTTTATCTTAATCCCATTTCCTTAATTAACAATCTATTCTACCCATTTGATTTACATTCTAGACATTTCTAATATTTTATAATTGGATCAATCAAGGCTATACACACGAATATTGTTAGCATATTGGCGTAGCTGGCAGGCGCGTATTTACAGTGGTTCTCCAGGTTGCTTTACACCAGTCAGAAACACTAAAAATGCTCCCCTTTATAATAAAATAATCAATAAGACAGTACTTGCAAAAATCGTTCATTAAAACATTTGATTGAATCAAGGAGGTTGAAAAAACCTGTCCTGTATTTATTTGTGAAAAAATACGTGAACGAAAATAATAATTTATTTTAATAATGTCGAGTTTCAATTGTATAAAGGGCCCGTTACACACAACGATATTCTCAAAAAAATTCTAAATTCTACAATTCTAAAAATATTTAAAAAATGTTTTAAAAATATTTTAAAATTGCTTTTCTTTACTCAATATTTTGACCTCGTGGCGCGAATCGAAACACGCAATATGGTTGAAGTAAGGAATAACAAGAGAAAGTTAGGTTTAATTACAGATTGTTGTGGAGCCTTTCTTGGTCTGCATAACCAAAAGAAAAAAACATCAACGTAAATATTGGATTCGTCCTTAGATAGAAAGCCGTGAAAATAATGGAGCCTACTATACAATACTGAATGTGTAAAAACTTCGTGGAACGTTTCATGCCATGTTAAAATAATTTGTTAACGCGAACGTGCTAAAGGTTCTTCAATTCGCATATGATTCAACACGTACGTATTCAACATGATAAGCAGGGTTTTAAGTTGTTTAAAAAAAACACCGACTGAATGATTCAAAAGCAATAGATTTTCATCATATGCTTATTTTAGCATATCGTACGCTCATTTTCGTATATTTAATAAAATCAAACGAGATCCACCAGTCGAAAAAACATTTCCAGAATATCGTTGTGTGTAACGGACCCTTAACAAAGAAATTTTTTATAATTATTCACAATTATTTATTAAACCGCAAGATTAAAAAAAATAAACATTTTCTATGGTGTCACCTGCTAACGTTACACGGCTGATTTCTATAGCACCAATAGAGTTGTAACTCCTTTTTTCAACCTCCTAGATTGAATTCTTTATTGTACCAAACAACAAACATTCACGTTTAAAATAACAATCACTCACTTCGAGTCTTAACTCGCTAATGTTGTATAATACCATTATTTAAATTTTCGCGCGTCCGGATGCTTATTATGATGTTGCTGATTGGTTATATCATAGTCTTGTGACTATGGTTATATTAATATTTCACATTGAAAAAAGTAATCGGTTGATATTTAAAATGCACCACTTCGAGTAGACTAGGACCTAGTCTTTATTTAAAAGGACCCAGACAGGAGAACATGTATACCGTGAAGAGGAAAATAAAGTTTTTCTTTTGACCGCCGTGCGCGAATTGCCGTGAATCCGATTTCCCGATAATAAAAAAAACTAGATCTAGTCTACACTTCGAGTAATACAGTCACCACTTCGAGTGTACAGAATGTTCAGATATAGAAGAAAATACCTTTAAGAATAAGAGCACAGTAAACTTTTAAATGCAGTGAATGAAACCGATTTATTTAAACTGTTTGAGACACTTCAGAGAAGGAGAATTTAAGTAGCATAAGTGAGACAACTGACAAAGTGATTTTATACTTTATTGTCGGCTGTTCCACTTGGTGAGAATAAGATTAAAAATTCGCGTGTATTCGTAAGATCCTGTTCTTCATGGGAAATCAAAATTTAGTCGGTCGTTCTACCTTCGGCGATTGTTTTGATAATGAAAGAAAGACAAAGGCGTTTTAGATATAATTTTTTTCTGTTTTAATTTCAAAGTTACTTGTTTCTCACAACATGCACTCATTTTCACTGTGTTAGGCGTAGGAGTAACTTTATATTTATTTTTCAATGGTAAAATAAATTGCACGGTCCGGACATCTGGCGCCCTGCCAGGGCTATTAATTTAGAGGATCAAATGCCCCAAGCCAAGAAAGACAGATCACTTTGTTTTTAATTAAGTTTAAAAGGACAAAACAACACAGTTTGTGGCTTTTTAAAGCGATCTAGAACGAAAGTTTTCTTCGTCGCCCAACCATGGTGGGCGAGATTTATTTAGGAGTCACTATACAATTTGTCACCGGTCACACGATTTTCTAAATACGCGTCTGGCTGGCTGGGTTTATTGTTTAAATAGAGCAATACTGGCCTAACCAGCTTGGGATCAGTTTGGTCCAGGGTAAAGCCTTGGTGTGGGCCTGGGAGCGAAGACCTGGAAGTTTTTCTAAGCTTTTGAAGAATTTTTCATCCAAAAGGTAATTTGAATAAAAAAAGGAAATTCGTTTAAATATTTTCTAAAAGATTAAAATTAATATTATTAAAACACTTTTTCGTTTCCTCTCATTTCGCAAAAAGGGAAAACGTTCCTCTTTGGCGGTGAGATCATACCCATCGCCACCACCACCACCACCCCACCCCACCCCACCCCACCCCACCCCTCCTCCAAGATACGCCATGGTGAACCACTACTTACTACAAATATAAAAAGTTGCTGTGGCGATTTGTGTTGACATTCTTGTAAACAGTGGAATAAATATGACGATATCAACAATATCGGAAGTGATGACAGTAATTATTGTAGTAATCTTTTTTTACAACGAGGAAAGTGAAAGTTTTATTACACTAGCTATTTAAGACAGGGACGCACAACTAAAGTTTTCATTTGTTTTTCGTATACAAATTTGCGGTACACGTTAAACTGAAACGCATGTACCTCCTTGCATAGACAGCTAAACAGAAAATTTGATTCATAAAATTAGCTATAATTAACTCCATGTCGTTAAATATTGTGGTGTATTGTTTGACTTCTAACTAAGTCATCTAAATACATAATAAGTTGCATCATACTGAAGCAAATACATACCTTGAGTTATTATTATTATGTAACTTTCTGTCCCTGTAGATGACTTAGCAGTAAGTCAGAACAACATTATTTTTGTTTTTCTTAAAGTTTATACACCCATTTAAAGCATTCAAGTGGGTTTATTTCCGGTGCTTCCCCCTGGAGCTCTCCAGTGTTTCCAGCTATTTCAACAGATAACACGTTCTATGAATTTATAAAATGTATTCTTAATTTCAAACTAAACATGTTCCTGTCGTATCCAAGTTCTTCTTATTTAATTATAATCACGGAAATTAGAATATAAAAGTCATATGCGACACATCAATGCCAGGAAGCTTACTCTTCTTCGTAGACATTATATTAGGGAAGTTAATTTTTCTTATAAGGTAATATTTAACGAAGGAGAACTATTTCTATTATTATATGATGCCGATGTTCGTTGAATGACGTATTTTCCTTGTTATTGTTTGTAATGGAGTAAGTTAAATAGAGATTTTCCAACAAATTAATTAAAATTCCTTTCAAATAGAAGTTTCATTGGAACTACCCACCCTTCCCAGGGTATTTCAATGGAACCACCCACCCTTCCCAGGGTATTTCAATGAAACCACCCACCCTTCCCAGGGTATTTTTATTTTTTATCTCGTATTTTAATAAAGAGATAAAAGATCCTAGAAACGAGGTTGGTAGTGGAGCTTTTGCTCTAAATAAGGTCAGTCATGTCTAAGATCTCATTGATTCTTTGAAACCTGGATGAGCGTTATATTATATATTCCCCAGTTGTTCTTGTCTTTGATGGTACGAGGCGAACGTCTTAAAACGTAAAATAAATTATCTAAAGTTTCCAGAAGCATACACTCTCTTGAAGCATAAAATACAAGAGTATGATATTACCACACATCGAAATATAAATCATAACAGGAACTGCATTCGCACGATAAAAAGCCTCTGTAATGGAGATCCGCTTTTACGAGGGAGTAGAAAACGATTATTCTTTCCTTTTTATAATATTTCTAAAGTGACTCCTAGAAATTTTTCATAATATTCAATTTTTTTTGTTTGAAAAATGAAGTTCTTTTTAATTTAATAGACTTTCTTAATAATTTATATCACATGACCTTATTCGATTTTTCCGTTGGTTTTAATGAAAAACTGATTTCACATTCGAAATTCTATCAAAACTTCTTTTTTAACGCTCAATAAGTGGAATTCTCAAGGCGACAAGAAAATGGTTTCACTTGTCGAATCTTCCACCTAAGCGAATGGTGAAATGTTGTCATAGTTACAAGACAGGAAGGTGATAAAGAAAGAAGCTTCATAAGCCATCTTATAGTCTGGTCTTTGCACGAAATAACAAATAAGTTTAATGATAACGAACCCGTTCTGTTTGTTGTTTTATTTGTTGTTGTTTTGTTTGTTTTCTTCTAAAGCCTCTGGAATAAAACAAATTTCAATTTTGAAAGAAAATTGAAAACTTCATTGCAAATGAATTTTGACATATGTTTTTTAATATCAATATTTTTTATTTAGATTTTATTTTATTTGATAAAACAGAAAAGCTCCATTACGCGGCAATGCAACATGCGAATTCGGTCATGTGGCGCATGCGTGATTGTAAACTAAGAGTTCAAAATAAAAAATAAAAACGTTTTTCAAAAATCAAATAATAATGATAACTAGAAAATAGACAAGAAGTCTGAGAATAAATCAAGGAGACTGGGGAAAATAAATATTACACAACTTGAGATCAAAATTTGAAAATTTCAAGTTGCTTTATATCCGCTGTTTACTAAATTGTATGTTTTTAAAATTAATTCTAAAAGATTCAGGTGCCAGCTACATTAATACCACTCCTGTTCTTCTTGTTATCGTATAATTTATTCACACACTTTACCTTCCTGTCTCAGCATTGTTGATACAGTTTCAATTATAGATGGAGATTTTGCAGATTGGTCGTACACCTATGGTTTATAAATATTTAAAAATAAGAATATCAGGCAGGAAAATCTACAAAGAAACTTTGTATAGATTAAAACATGTTTATCACACGAAAAAGCACAAATACATTTCAAAAATCAACAACATAACAAATAAATAATTTAAGAGGCCATGAAAACGTAGATCGGTGTTGTTATAACCTGCAGTAAACGTAGAATTGCTTATAAAATATGCCATAGAAATGTAGACGTTGGGAGTGGCCGGAAAAGAGGTTAAATTATGAGCGTACACAAGGTCTTCAACGTGTTCTCTTTCCCGCTCTTTTTCATTTTTTCTTCATAAGCCTTTGTTGCCTTCGTTTTCAAATTTAAAGGGTAATTGTTTATCAAAGATTTCGGATCTACTCTAAATATGACATTCATTCACTCTCCTCCGCATACCATTTCTACTTTTACAATTTTCGGAACCCAACCCAAAATACTGTATTCCACAACCGATTTCCATTTCCACTGATACCCGCCTGCTAGTTCTTATTCGTTCCCACACGCCTTATACTTAAGCAGCCAACGGAGGTGTTCTATGAAACAGGTGTTCTAAAGGTGTGTCAGTCCGATCTTTTCTAGAGTAATGATGAATTTGGCTTTCCTGGCAAACTTTTCTAAAGACCATATGTTACTTTTCTGGCGAAATGAGCGATTTTAAAGTCCAGGTTTTCCTTTCCAGGTAAATTGAGCTTTTCTACAAAACAAAACGAAAAAGAGAGCTTTCAGCTGAAGACAACGACAAGCTCCGGACAGAAACAAACAGGGGTAATAAAGAATGCTAATTAAATCTTGCAGTAAGTAAAGCATCGTCGACTAGGCGTTAGATGGTTACATACATACAAATAAGACCTCCTTGCATACACAGACAATAAAATCAATTAATTAATATAGTTAAATAGTCTGGAACGAATGGTCAAGTCAATAGATTCGTTTCAAGTCCTACATTTTACGACATGAGTTTTACCATAAAATGAATTGGCATAAATAGTTGTGAACAGGTACTACTTCTTCATCATGTGCTTTAAAATTATTTTCGAGCTATAAGCTAAGGAATGGTACATTTTCACAAGCGGGTTGTTACATCTTAAAGCTGTATACGAATCAGCAGAAGTGGCCAGGAGAGCTGTTCTAAGGGAAAGGGTTTTCTTAACTACCAGGAAGTACGTTCTTGAATCAAATGAAGAGAAAAATTGAGATTTTTTCAGAACACCTCTTTTTTCCCAGGATACGACCCTATTTCTCTTAGAACACCTCATTTCCCCAGGAAGATTGGCTATATTCTTAGTGCATTCTTTTTTCTAGGAAACGAGGTGGTTTCGCTTAGAACAGTTCATTTTTCCAGGAAGTTGGAAAATTAATAATTCATAGAACAACTCGATTTACCAGGATAGGAAAACTTTTACATTAAAACAGCTCATTTTGCCAGGAAAGCCAAATTCATCATTTCTATAGAACATCTCTACTTGTCACCACTGACACACCTTAGAACACCTCCGTTCAGATGTTCTACCAGTCGTTCTTAAAATAAAGGAAAATAACTAATTTGAGTAAATATAAATTTAATTACATTAAGGTCCTGACATTTTTTTGCGAAATTTTCGTGAATAAGGAGATTTCCGTGTTTTTCAGGAACATTAATATTCGCTAATATCTTGAAGGTAAATATAGTGTTTTTATTTACAATTAAAATTATGTGGCGCAATCATGTGGACTTTTTGCAAAAATAGCCAAGATTGCTCTTCGTATATTAATTATATTACATTACATTACATTACATTACATTACATTACATTACATTAAATTACATTATATTACATTAAATTACATTATATTACATTACATTATATTACATTACATTATATTATATTACATTATATTACGTTATATTACATTATATTACATTACATTACATTACATTACATTACATTAAATTACGTTAAATTACATTAAATTACATTATATTACATTACATTATATTATATTACATTATATTATATTATATTACATTACATTATATTATATTACATTACATTATATTACATTATATTACATTACATTATTTACATTATATTACATTACATTACATTATATTACATTATACTATATTACATTACATTACAATTACATTACATTACATTACATTACATTACATTACATTACATTACATTACATTACATTACATTACATTACATTACAT
>JANTOQ010990881.1:0-13853 GCA_027564595.1 Bythotiara depressa | reverse complement strand
TAAAACACTTGGGTATATGTCAGGGTGCATGCTCTGTAAAACACTTGGGTATATGTCAGGGTGCATGCTCTGTAAAACACTTGGGTATATGTCAGGGTGCATGCTCTGTAAAATCTCCGAGAGCAAAAAACTGCTCTCGCAGAAAAGGATGTTAAAAGGAAATTTGACTTAAAAGCAAACTGTGATTATGCGATTATGCGATGGTAGCACGGGTGATTCTGCTAAGATTCTGTTTTATTACATATCATTCTATTAGGAAATTTTGTTTGTCTTAAACTCAGTTTTCACGAAATTCGATATGAACTGAAACGTGTTTGAGATTTCTACCTCGCCTCTATACCCCCAAATTTATGTGTGAAATTCAGAATTCAGCTATGTGTGAAGCCCTTGTACAGAATAACCCTTCTGGTCTATAAAATACCCTTTTGGTAATTTTACATTCAGTAAAACAGCACGTTTTAATTTCCGCATTGCCATGGAAAAATATTTTAACTTGAGTTGACAATGGGTTGCTTGCTGTGACATGGATTATTTTCACCCAGCTTTAAAAGCACCTCTTGTATCTCTTGTCTATTTTTTTTTTATTGAGAAGCTTAATAATTTTATGAAGAACCGGGGTTTTTCTTTTCTTTTTCCAACTTTATTTCCCCTTATATTTCCAATAATTTACCCCCTGGAAAAATCAAAATAACAAATAGAAATGAGTATTTGTGCGACCATTTCCGGGGGACAATAGACATTAAAGGGCTAAGAAATAGAATTTTAAGTTTTTATTTATTTATTTATTTATTTATTTATTTATTTAGTCGATAAATGACGCGCCTTAAATTAAAATTAAAAATTCTCAACTTCTTACATAAACAAGATTTTCTCTACCTGATGATGAGAGAATTATCTTTCGAATTATTATCCCAGAGTGAATAATAATTTCCATCAATGTTTTATTACTAAATGCATGGCCGTATTTACTATAAATAACCATTTTTAATGTTGCAAATATTTTTTTATGTCTAGAACATTCTCGCCTTTTATAAAAACATGGCTGCATTTACTGTAATTAAATAGAGCAATTTATACAACTCCCGCGCAAGTTCTTCAAAAAGCATTTTTTTAGAGAATTTTATTGGATATATAGCAAAATTAGTAAGTAACCAAGCAATGGAGAGCCAGTTCTCTTTCTCCCTCTTCTTTTCTCTTCTTCTTATCTTTCCAGTTACCTGTGCAGTGGACTTGTTACTGATTTCAGGTGTTTTCAGAAAATCGGGTGACTTGGTGAACGTGCGAAAAAAGAAAGAAACTATGTTATATTTCCAAATAGCCTTCTTCCTGTTACAATCCTCTACGATGAAGAGTCCTTCTCCTCTATCTCCCTTTAATCACATATAAATTAAATAAAAAGGATACGAGAGGGGGAGAGTGGGGCTGGGTATAGTGTTAGTTCCTTAGACTCAGTCTGGAAGTGATTTCGATTCGTACCACGACACAATGTGGAGGATGACGTCATCGTAAGTAAGTTTTTAACCCTTTAATGCATAACCATACCTCCTGATTGTATTAAACTTTCCATTGGAAACCTTTATCAATTTATAAGGAACCAGGGGGTCTTATCAGCTTAGGACTAGACTTGAGCAATGGTGAATAAACTGAATTTGTACCCTCATGTTCAAATAATCATAATTCTAATAAGGAAAGTTAGAAATGAAAAGGTTTAAGTTTGTTTTTGAAGTTTTAAAATGAGGTAAACGATTGGATTGTTTCTTGGATTTAATATTAGCAGGAAGACCTCATCATTAGTTAGGAATCTTTTTTTAGAACTTGTTTTAAATAGTGGGACAAAATATGAAGAAACTTCATTGTTTCTTGGGCGATTTTTTTTACCAAATTTTTTTTACATCATATTTCTCATAATTCACCCCCTGGAAAAAGCAAAATAACAAAGAAATGATTAATGAATTGATTCCTTTCCGGGGGCACTATACATTAAAAGGTTAAAGATTAATTTTACTGGTGTCTAATATTTTTCTTTCTATTTCTTTGTAAAAATATATGTACATGCTAAAAATATATGTCCATGCTAATCATTCCTTGAAGGACCACAATAACTATCTGTTTGAGAAATCGCGTCTTTTTCATGGAATTGAGGCAGGATAGAATAAGATTGAGATTGAGACTAAATAATAATAATGATAATAATATTTATTTAAAGTGGCCACGCCCTGGGAACCTTATAGAAATAGGGACGTATTAATGTTCCCTGCCATACTAATGAGGTAAATATAATTGTTTATCTTTATGGATATATATAAATTTTGTGTTATTTTATTTTGTGGCAAGAATACTTATTTAAAAATTCACATGACATGTAGTTCTGGAATTGTTCCCATAGTGTCTTCCACTATAAAACAAGTATAAATAACAGATAAATATTACAATTAATTATTATATGTTTTCTTAATTTTTATAAATATGTTAAAATGTTGCTTTTCAAAAATTTCTAAAAATCTTCTTAGAGATGTTAGTATATGTTTTAAAATACAACTTTTCGACAACAAAAGAACTTCACCGTTGGGAATTTTGAAAAAAAAGTTAAAGAAATAAGAGAAATAAAAGACCAGTAAAATTAAATAACTTGTCAACAATAAATAATTAGTATATATTAGCATAATTATATTATTTTTAATTTTTTAATTTTCATTACAAAAATGAAATGAACTCTGTAAGCTGTAACTTCCTAACTCCAGAGAATAAATTAACTCCTCTTTTTTCCAATGTTATTTAAACTAAAAACGTGGGGGGAGAGCAAGATTTACGGCAGCTGGTGGAGTGTGCGGCGGTACTTTTTTACTGAAAATGAAGGTGTTAATCCCTACTTGCCTCGTCATCGTATTTTATTGATTCATCTACGTTGCTAACCAAATTACTCCCTCATCTAACTAGTTATTATCACATCTCTATTTTTTTCAGAAATCTATTGAATACTTAATCTGTGTCAATTACTACAACTATTTGCAAGCTTTTGTGTTCGGCGATAATGTTTACTTAAAAACATTTTTTTCAACAATGGTTGTACATGGTATTTCTAACTGATCATCGAAATCACTTGTTTTCTCTGTAAGCACGTGTTTGATACAGCAACTGTTATAACACTGGGATGATGACTTACTACATTTTGTCAGTTTTTGGTGACAGGAAGGAGGTTTGGTGACAGGAGTGTCATTTCATCATGAATCGCACATCGAAGCAAATATGGCGGCCTTATTCTGACTCTTTAACAGCTGGAGACGAAGGAAGTCCAGTAAAAGGATTTGATGATGTTCACCAGATTTCACATGAAAATGTTGCTATGTTACAGAATATTTCAACGGAGATGACGAATATACATGAATTTCCTTTTTGTCCACTGGGTCGTGTTACCGACCAATATAATGTTATGCGACTCACTCAGGGACCGGAAACTTTTCCAAATGCAAGAACTAATATCGTGGGAAACACCGGAAAGCTCTGCGGACGTCTTTCTAGTACCCCGCAAGAAGAATTTCATGCTTTACAAACTTCTGTGGCGAATTTTACGAAACGTCATTTTCCTTCCTTCCATACATTTAACGAGCCGACTAGGTTTGGATTTATACCGATAACTCATTCAACCGTACTGGTAGAAAATTCATCCGGACTAGTAAATAATTCATCCGGACTAGTAGATAATTCATCTGGTTCTATATCTTCGAGTTTAAACTCTTCACCATGCTCAGAGAAAAGCATTTCTCCCACTGCTCCCATCGAACAAGGTAAGAAATGTTTTATATTTCGTGTACCTAATCTTTCAATGGTAAGTATACGAATTTTTATGTGTTCATTTTTTCCCTTGTTCATCCCGATTCGTGAAGCTCTAAGGGACCAGTTACTATTAATGACGAGCAGAGGGTCGGAAAGGATTTCAAGGGGCCACGAAAAGTTTTGAGCAACATAAAGGGGGCTGTCAAAAATGTGACCTTGGATTAGGCGGGTCACAAACTTCTTTACACTACGGTACTTGTGTATGTGGTAGTGGTGCCGGTATAGGAGATGGGGAAGAGGGGTCTCGAAAGAATATGTGCTTTACATGGGGGACTATGAGTTTTTACTTCCTGGAGCATGGGGCTATTGAAAATTGAGAGTATTCTTGAAAATCCTTCAGGCCCCCTAACCGGCCGGCATTAATAATGACTGGTCCCTAGCGATGTTGGGGAGAATGAGACGAACCTGCAACCCAAGGAGTCTATGTCCAAATCCTTCCACTGTGAAAGTGTAGAGAATGACACTGTTCATTCATGTCGTTTCGGGAACGTTTGTTAACTATATAAAGCTTAATTTCTACTTGCTACTTTTATCGCGATTGTCCCGCAGTTCTTTGTCCTTTGCTCAAAATCGATCGCGCGATCTGAAAAATAGATTGAATTAATCCTATATTTTTTTACCGTTTTTTTCTGCTAAGCCAATCAGAATCGAGAAAACAACTTCGTGTTACAAAATGCGTGCGATTAAAGTAACAAGTGGAAATTAAGCTTAATGCATGGATACACCTCTTGTCTATTGTAATTTCCTAATAGTAGTTCTTATAATTTTATGTAAGATCAGGCGGACTCATCAACTGGCCAAATTTATTTTTCCTTTATTTCCAATTATTAACACCCCTGGAAAAAGCAAAATAGCAAAGAAATATATATAGACTTGAATAATTTCCGGGGACACAGGCACTATATATATGGTTAAATACAATATGAACTTCGATCACGGCCTCTCCTGGATGCAATATTGAAGTTATATATCTTGAAATTTATATAACCTTTAGTTCTTAAAACTGATAAGTTACCCCCTGCTACAATTCCATTATATGTTTGTTTTTCGAGTTTTCAGGGTAGTGGACATTTAGCCCACGAATTTTACGAATATAAATAAGTCGAATGGAGGGAGTGGCTCTTCATCTTGGTGGTAGAGGATTAAATTGTTAGTAAAAAGTAATTCAACAAAAACAAATGATTTTACTCAGCTGTTTTATTGTTTGTGTGAAAATTACTGGTAATTGGTCCCTCAGGTGTAAAACGGCGAGAAAACATATTCAATATAATTATCGTGATTTGTATAATTTGATCACGTGATCATTCAAAATGTGAAAAGATAATCCCAATGACACACAACCCTTGGGAAGTTTTTATGTTCCACGTGGTACACGTATGATGTATTTGTTTTTTTATTAATAATAAGCCTTGAATGCTGTAATGCATAGTACTTCCTGGAAAGAAACCAAATCATTATTTCTTTACTCTTTTGCTTTTTCCTAGGGGAAAAATATTTGAAATACAATGTGTAATAAATTTGGTTAAAGCTGATAGATAAGACCCCCTGGTTCCTCATAAAATGTAAGGTTTCCAGTGGGTGGTTTAATATAACCAGGAGGTACACACACATTTTTTAAACATCTTCCCTGTGAGATAATTTTCATCTCGTACTGTTGTTTATTTCGATACAAATTAATTGACAGGGATAAATGCTCCTCCCTAGACGCTGTTTGTTTCCACGTTTTAAGAAGAAAATGGGTGCTTTAAATCCAACCAGAAATTCGCTTGTGGGCCCTCCTGGAAAGAATTGACTAGATATAAAGTCTTGAAATTACGCAGGCTAGTCACGTAAAATATACCTAACAAGTTAATATATGTTGAGTTGGGGAGTATATAATATCTCTCTTGTTTTTTATATAGACCTGAATAACAGCACATCTCATGTTGGTCAATTTCCTAACCGTCAAAGGCGTTCGAAATTTACGGAAAAACAACTGCAAGAACTCAAAAATGTGTTCCAATCTCAGACATATTTAACACTCAAAGAGAGACATCAGTTGGCTATCAGACTAAACTTGAGTGAAGGTCAGATTAAAAACTGGTTTCAAAACAAACGTATGAAGGCCAAGCGTGATTACATCCATGCAGTTGATAAAGGCTTTCTTCTTCCATTTGATAAACACGAGTTACCTCGATTCAGTCGTATGCCGGCTAATTATTTCTTATCCATACCTGTTCCTCCTGTCAAATTTATCATGAACACTTATTAATATCTACGAAGAAGAGTCTACTTAAGACAATGTTGGTAAAAATTACTTCCACGCAGTGCTTATTAGCATTTATAGAGAAATTACTTCCACGCTGTTCTTATTAGCCTTTATAGAGAAATTACTTTCACGCAGTGCTTATTAGCATTTATAGAGAAATTACTCCTACGCAGTGCTTATTTATAGAGACATATTTCTGTTCTGTTACTTAAAAATATTTACTTTTTGGCCACTTTAACGATTAGGTTAAAACGTGTCTTTGTTATTGTTTTTTATTTGTGTTTACATGCACTCGTGTTGGTCTTCAATATTTGCTTTATTTTTAGTTATTATTACTGTTATTATTATTATTATTATTAGTTATTTATTTAATTTGTCCCACTTGTCTTTGTTAAGTTTTTTTGCCATTTTTATTTATTTATTATTATTATATACGGTATGGTCCTTATGTTATTTACTTTCTAGTATCCAGACAAATAAAAATAGAGGATGTATTGCTATCATGAGAATATACGTGGTTTTTTGATGGAGAAAATTTAACAGTTTGATGCCTATATATATACTTCCTGTCTGTTTCTTATTGAAAAACATCGTAATCTTCTAAAGAACCATGTGATTTTACCAAAATTTACCAAATTTTTACCCGTATATTTCCAATAATTTACTCCCCCTGGGAAAACGAAAATAGCAAAGAAATTACCATGATTTGATTTCTTTCCGGGGGACACTGTATTAAAGTTTGGCGATTCATTTCAGGCCATCAGTCATTAAAATTTTAAGAGAACTTCGAAAATATTATCCATTAGTACCAGAATTCTGACTAACATCTGCCAATAGTTACTTGAAAGTTTGTTGTTAATCATTTTCGTTGAAAATGTTTCAACATTCGAAAAAAAAAAAGAAAAAAAAGAAGATTTTACGTTATGTGTATTTTTTAAGTATTTATTATTAAAGTTAAAAACAATTGTATCGAATCTGGAAAATGTTTTGTAGTCAATAATCCCCTCCATTGAAAGTGAAGATCTTTTTTTTGTCTGATGAAAGTTTATTTATTTATTTATTTTTGTTGCTTGTAAGTATTTATTTGTTTGTTTGTTTGATTTTTTTTTTTCTTTATTTGATGTATAAAGTTTTTTAATCATTAATATTTTAACACCCTTCAATGGGCTCTTCTTGTTTCGTATTCGTACACTGGCCGGTAATAGTACGGCACCGGACAACAACATTAATTTTTAATAATTTGAACAGGAGGCTAAATTTTTAACCAACATATTCCTTCTTGTAGTTTTTCGAAATCGACTGTTTCTAAATTTGGCTAAAATATTTCCATTCGCTTTTTTGAAAAAGTTGAGATTTTAATTTCTCGTCTAAAAAGATTTAACTCTTTAATGCATAAGCATACCTCCTGGTTATATTAAACCTTCCATCGGAAACCTTTATAATATGGTGATGAATCAGGGGGTCTTATTAGCTTTTACCAACGTTATTTTACCTTATACTTCCAGTAACTACCCCCTGCAAAAAGTAAAGAAACAAAGAAATGACCAATGTTGTTTATTCCTTTCCAGGGACAATATGCAAATTTCCACGGCAAATTGAAAAGTTCTTTCAGCTTTCCACGTCCACGTCCAAATTTGTCATAACCTCGTTTCCATGCGAAACCATTTTTCGAATTCGTATAAAAGCTTGATTGATTGCTGAGTGATTCTGAAATATTTCCAATATACATTTAACGTGGTCACAAAACTGAAGTGATCCACGTTTCCCAGATTTCTATCTACTCAAAGGCTCTAAAGACCGATTTCCATTAGTGCGTTTTTTTGCCCTCGGCGGAGCGAATGTTTGCGCATGTTCAATTTGCTTTTTCCGCGCTTGTCCGCTGTGGAAGTTGAGACATTTCAACTTTTTCAGCTCGTGCATTCCTCCCACGCAGGCAAAAACGCACTAATTGAAATCGGCGTTGTAAGGACACGACGCACAGAGAACGAACGGCGGTTTTCCATACAGTGATCTTTTCCGAGTGAACTTAATTTATATTGTTTATCCTGCGCGAAATATGACAATAGCCAATGAGAACGTAAGAACAAAAAATGAACGGAATAGATCGCTGTGTGGAAAACGGCCTTAAGGCGTTGTAAGGACGCACAGAAAACGCATTCAGGCGTTATAAAGATGCACAGAGAACGCTCTAAGGTGTTGTAAGGACGTACAGAAAACGCGGTGAGCTTTCCTTGATAACATTTACTTCTGTTGAGGAGAGTATGAGCGACATTGTGCATGATTCGCGTGATTAAACCTTCCAGTCTTTATTCCTTTTATGTTCAGATTTTTCTCACAAGGAAGGTGCATTAGCTCACTTGGTAGCCATGCGTGATTACAACCAAGTGTTATGAGTTTTTTGTTTTTTTCTATCCAAGTTAGGTATTAACATACACAACACTGCACCACTAGCTGACGAGGACAATTAATGTATATTGTCAGACTAGTGGCGCACACAACATATAACATATAGTGGGCGAGGACAGTAGGTCCCTCCACGTGGAAACGTTGGCCAACATCTCGCCCGTAAACCTCTATACAAGATATAAATCTTTGCTCCAGCCGGTTATGAGTTCGAGCCTTACCACTGGCAATAATTAACCCTTTAATACATAAGCATACCTCCTGGTTATATTAAACTTCCCGTTGGAAGCCTTTATAATTTTATGTGGAACTAGGGGGTTTTATCAGCTTTTACTGAATTTCTCTTACATTACATTCCCAATAATTAACCCCCTGGATAAAGCTAAGATTTTACTCCTTTCCTTTTCACTATGCATTAAACGATTAATCTTTAGAGGACGATTTCTATGTTAATCCTCGTGTCAAAATTAAATCCATGATCGTTCAAATTTAAGCGCAATTATAATGTCTGGTTTACACGAGATCAGAAGTATAAGATCTGATTTACACGATATCGGGAATATAAGATCTGGTTTATACGATGCACACCTTCACATATGCGGTAGAATTCTCGAACCGGTTTCGATTCATATCGTGCCATGTAAACAAGAGTCCCTTAGGGATGTAAACAGTTTGAGATGGTTGAGTCCTGGAAGAGTAACAACTATCTTCCAGAAATTTCATATAAAATAACTTTCCGCTCTGTTTATTTATTTATTTACTCTTCTGTACACTCAGGGAAAATTTGAAATTTGAACGGCCGGTCGACTTTGCACGGAGAAAAATATAGAATTGAGTTGGAACATCAAATACCGTGTACATAAATGAGTTATTGATTTGTGTGTGAGAGGCTCACGAACCCCTTTCCGAGCACGGGATCGAGTGATTCCAGATGAACAACATTGAGAGCAAGATTGTGTGATAATTTTATTTATTTATAACCTTAAATTATTATTATTACTGTAAGTGCGGCCACCACTAACTGACAATTTATTGAATAAAGTAAAATTTCTTTATTGATATTAGATATTATTACTGAAAGAAATGGCATTATGTTTTGTTTCTTTCAGCTCGAGTGTTGCATACCAAGAGCAGAGTGTGCAGCTAACAAACGACCGTTCTGTGTTGAAACCCGCACAAGATAAGCACCAAGGAAGAGGGACTGCAGATCCTGGTAAATGAACTGATTTTAAAGAGCAACTAACGTTTAAAATTCACTTGTTATTTTTTAATCGAAACTGAAATGCATTAAAAATGCTGTTCCAATACTTTTTGTTTGGCGTAAGAAGGATAAGTGGTTCAAAAGTTATGAGTTGTTAAAATTTTGGCTTTAATAAGCGAGGATCCCATCTTGGGGAAACAAGATTAGGCTCTGACGGAGTTCTGATGATGTTATAAAGGCTCTTTCCATATATGGTAATAAAAAAAGAATGGAACATGACATGACATCCTTTGAAGCATAATTAGTGGAACTTTGCACTATACAAGTCCTTGATGGTAGTCACATGATGAGATTTTTGCAAGTCACATGACTACAATGATCACTAGTTTCAGGCTCCTAATGTTTTTCTTAAATATATGAATATCATGAAAAACCATGGGTTGTACATGTTAGTTTTAAATCATGGGTGCAAAAGTTGTACATGTTAGATTTAAAGGGTTCCTAATATTTTGTGTAAATTTGTAACGCCAAATGATGACGCATTGTTAAATTATCACGAAAAATTGCGCAAACATTAGGGGCCTGGAACTAGCAATTGACTTGTAACTTACATTATCAAGTGTAACTGAACAAGACATTTCAGCGTGCTAAGCTTTATTCACATTGTTTTAATACTTTCTGTGTTATCTTCCCTTCTTTCTATTGCCTTATATGGAAAGAGCCTTTATGACATCTTGTTTATCCAAGATGGGGTCCTCGCTTATTCAAGCCAAGATTCTAACAACTCATAACGTTTGAACCACTCATCCTTCTTACACCAAACAAAAAGCATTGAACAGCATTTTTAAAGCACTTTAGTTTAGACTAAAAAAATAACAGGTGAATTTTAAACGTTAGTTGCCCTTTAATTGTAAGAATTGCTGTAGTTGTTATGTGGAAACTTGGTAGGAACGCAAATACTAATGTCTTCTAAAGAAACTTGGTAGGAACGCAAATACTAATGTCTTCTAAAGAAAAACATCGAAAACTGTATATATTTCAAAGCTTTCATTATTTTTTGACGTCACAAAAGACACTTATTAATTAGGAAACTAGGGAGTCCTCCACCCTGTCCAACTGTGGTGTATCGTCCACCCTGTCCAACTGTGGTGTACAACCACAGTCACTTATTCTTCTTTTTCTTTTCAAAAATACTAATTTACAAACATTAACGCACTAAAAGGAAATATAGGTAATTGTCTCTGCAAGGCACATACGTGATATCACAAGGGAAAACTTCCTTTACTTTACATAAAAGGTAAAGTTTGATTTATGCAATTATCATTTTTTGGTTTACATGAATGGTCCCTCAAAACGTTTAGTTTGTAGCATAACCATAGTTACTTCATTACCAAAGAACCTAATAAATGCGCGTCTTAAGTCTTTGGTAAACTGAAAAAGTTTCGCTTGTAAGTTCTTTATATGTAGGAGAAATCTTTATTATTATAATGTACAAACCTCGTACCCAGGTTATTTTTATATGATCCGATGTCTTAATATCAAATATAAAGAGAAACATTTGGTTCTAAGTTGCTTTTAATGTGTATGCTCTTATTTTTCAGCAATGCGTCCATCAACGTCAGTCAAATCTACTGGAAAAATTCGGCGATGAGTTTATTTATGCGTCATGAACATCTTGTCCTTTGTATCTGTTGAAGACACATCTACCTTGTTCCAAGAGACTTATCTTCCGAAATATTGTGAAGGAGCACGAATTGCAATAGCGGGGTTCTGTTATGAAGTTCCCTAGTAGCCTCTCTTTAATTTAAGGAACACAGCAAAAAACCCTGTAGCCATTGAGAGTGAGATTTATCAATAACTACTGATTTGTAAACAAATACATGAAGGATAGATAGTTACAACTTATGTTCTTTTAGGCCCTATTCTTATTCCTTTCCTATTCCAAACGAGTTTCAGAGAAACGAGAATGGGTTAGGTGTTGTCGTGAAACTTCATATTATCCAGCATGCCAGTTTTACTATCCCGCATGCCAGTTTTTTACCCTTTCGCATCACCTGTGGAATATTATATAATACATCATATTACACATTTGGCGCGTTGTTCCAATACGTATCATTTCCATCATTACATATATAAAATCTAATAGTTTCCAAAGGGAGTTTTAATATGACTAGGAGGTTATGCCATTATTCTGAAGACTTGTTGCTCCGTCCTTTCCACCCCTGTCTATTTATCTTCTCGACCACAGTTTTCTGTGAAATTAACGTGTAATTAACTTCAGTTCTGGAAAATATTAATACCAGATTGACGATACAGGTGGAAAATGTATTAAAACCATGTTTGACTGGAAAGGGTTGTGGTTGTGGTTGTGGTCTTGATGTTTTTATTATAATGTAAATAAATAAGTAATTTTATTAGTTTGTCTGATGTTTGTATGTATAAAGTAAACAATATTAAATTAAATCACATGCTACTGTGTTTGTTGTTACTTTACCTTGGACATAATATATTTAGACGAGGCGGCAAAATAATCAAAATTGTTATATATGTAACGAAACAGCGTCTATATGTGCATATGCGACGGTGGTGTAGTGGTATGCACCTTCGGTTTTCACCGGTGCGGTCAGGGTTCGATTCCCGCTCGGAGAACATCGGAATCGATACTCCACTCCGATTCGCTTTAAATCCAGTGTTATCAGCCAATTAGGAGCCATCGACTGATCACACACTGGCCTTGGGAAGGAAAATTAGAGCAATGCTTCGCGTATCTCTAGCGGTAAGTTAACTTCGGTTAACGACATCAGCGGGGACGAAGAGCCACTATGCTGTGGATATGCCCCAAGGACGTTAAAACTATCCGTTACTTTTACTTTTTACTAAAGAATGTCTTATTTAAACACTCTCGGAGATCTTTGGAACTGACAACTTCGTAGCCAGCGCTATTTTTCTTTTCGGTATTAAGAGGGTGGAAAGTGGGTGCCTCGATTGCCTCCGAAGGTTTTTAAGACTGAAAATGAAATGGACTAAGAACAATTTCCTTTATTTTTGATGCAAATACACTAGTAAGTTAACTTATGAGGGACCTCTCGGAAGAATCCTTAATTTAAATTATCTACTTTTTTAAGATGAGGGACCTCTCGGAAAAGTCCTTAATTTAAATTATCTACTTTTTTAAGACTGTCACAGAATCAGTAAACATATCTTCCTATTTTTATTTGTTTTGATTGTTATTATATGTTAATTGTTGAAAACCAATTGAAATAAATTAATAATATAAATATTAAATAAGTTCAGTGTCAAAGGACACTTTGAAGGCAACCTCGTTCCCAGGGCCATTTTTATTTTTGAAATTGAAATTAATCTTCTCAATTTAAAAAAGAAAAAGGTCATGGGGACGAAGTTGATAGCAACTGCGTTGGCGTCAATATCGATTTTTTGAAGTTGAGTTAATCCGAAATAGTTTAAATCCATATTATCGCTAAATACCTGGACATTTATATTAGTTCTTTGGTTGTTTATAGTGATTACTCTAGTATTTGACACCGTCAACTACCGTAGTCTTATTATTAAACTAAATTCGCTTGGCTTTTCAAAATCAGCCCCACAGTTGATGTGTAGTTATTTGATGAACAAACGACAGTTTGTTCAAATCAACGATAAAAAATCATCTCTAGGCGTTGTTCATTTTGGAGTACCACAAGGTGCTGTCTTGGGACCGCTGTTATTCCATCTATATGTAAACGACCTTCAGGACAATGTATCTGGCACAGTTTGTCAATTTGCTGACGATACAACAACGAATCCACATTGTAAAACTTCTAACATTACGAATGATCTGTTCATCTGGTCTAAAGAAAACAACTTAATATTCAACACCGCAAAGACTAAAAGTATGTCTGACACCTATAATTTAACGAATGCTAATACGTTTGATGTTAAGATATCAGGTGAATCTTTGGAAAGAGTCGAGTCTCGGAAGATTTTGGGCGTTCATCTGGACGAGCAGCTACAATGGTCTGTACATATTGATGACATATCATCTTGTTATAAGACCCTGAATGTTCGAAACAAAATGAAACGATTTGCTCCCTTGAATGTCAGGAAAAATCTTGTGGAAGCACTGATTTTCTCAAGATTAGATTACTGCAACTCTTTATTCTATCATGT
>JANTOQ010989770.1:0-12350 GCA_027564595.1 Bythotiara depressa | reverse complement strand
AAAAAACCCAAAATTGCTGCGATGGGGTGCGTGTCACAAAATTTTCAGCCTTGGAAGTATATGTAGGGCGTGTGTGATTAATTTCAACCAAGAAAGGGACGAAATATAACATTTTACCTGTACACAGTGGAAACAGTCTTTACTCAAGTGACATTTTCAGTAGAATTATAAAAAAAATACTGACATGAGCTATTTTATTGACCATACTGAAATTGTTTGGAGATGCCGCTACAAGTTAATACATTCAAGGAGAAATAAAGGAGGTTGTGAAGTAACTTATAATGCAAGGACAGGGGAAAGGCAACATCTTGCTAGAAAATGACTTGGAATGAGAAAGCAAATAAAGCATAACAAAATATGTCCTATCAAAACTCACATTTAGAGTATCTGTCACATAAAGCACTATCCCGCATATCGCATAGCCTAACGGTTCCTTTGCTGCTACTATAAACGAATATGTTACAATGTTGTGGATGGAATTCTGCAGCAGTGATCACTTCAGTGAGCTCTTCCATGTTAGCAGGTTTTATGTCTACAATATCTGTAAATTTACTGTTAAAGAAAATCATAAAATTCAACACAAATATATTCCCTTTGAAAATACATATAAAATTGAGAAGCATACAGTATTACTGGCAAATCCGTCATTGTTTAAATAAAAACCTTTTCTTCACTAACTTGAAATGTTTTATCACAATTTAAGGCAACAACTTGAACTGTAAAGTGATAGCGAATCATATGTTCGTGTCCAGCTAGCAAGCAGCAGAAACGACACCATAAATGTAGGCAGTGTTGCCACAAATTTTTAAGAAATCAATTCAATTCAATTCCCTGAATTTTCCTGACCTTATGTCAAATTTAGTCATCTTTCTGACTTTTTTGTACGTCAGATTTAGCAAAATTAAACAAATAAAGCAGTAAAATGTTGCTTTCAAGACGAAAAAAAATGCTTTGAAATACTAGCATATTAAGCATTACCTATATTAGCATATTTCAAGCTCACAAATACAAATATTAAGATGGAGCTTTTACAACAAAATTAGAACATGAATTCCCTGACTTTTCATAGGCCAGCCGGTAATGTAAAGAATTCCATGATATCTTCAGGTTTTGCTTGACTTTTTTATTTTTATTTCAAGGTTTTTCAGTATGTGTGGCAACCCTGTGTGCATAGGTATTCTAATGTACCCACTTTTACATGGTGAATGGTATTGTTCTTCATGATAAGCCAAAAGGAAAATACATAAGTTGTATACTTCCAGTATTTCATAAGATTTATAAATTCACATTACAGAATTTTAGTTTTAAATCACAGCTTTCATACATCAATGGCGCTGCATATTGATGTAGATTGTCTCTGACAAAGATTTCTGGAGCAAATAAAAAAATAAAAACAGTTAACGAAAGGATACTGAAACTTTGATCTGTCCTTTGCAAACTCCATAAATTTATTCGAAGATCGTCAGCAGACAAATAAGTTTCATCATCACTATTAACAGATATTGAATTGACATGGTACGTGTGAGCATTGCCATAGATTTTCCTAGGACTCGCTTCAACCATCAGCGGTGTTGGTTGGAGTTCTGGTATCCGTAAATTCTGAATTTCTTCAGGAGAAAGCTCTTGCATTCCATCAACAGATTTTGTATTTAAAGGTCCATCTATTCTCATATTTCTTTCCGAGATTTTCCATAATTTTATAGTTTTATCTATAACATAATGATAAATTGATAAACAAAAAAATCACGTATATAACCTTTCCTTGGCAAAACATAATCACAGTTCATACTTGTGTTTGGAAGCTCAAAACATATTTAGTTTAATTTACCTGCATGGAATAGGTGCATATGATAGATTACTCTCCTCCACAGAGGTTATAACATCCTAATACATAACTTTTTATTAAATTATAGTTCCATAATCAAATCATGATGGATTAATGAAATAGCCTGCGATAGAAAGAAGGTTTTTATTTATAAAAATATTACCTTACAAGATTTGAGGCTAATAGCAATTTTAGTCATGAGCTTTTAACCACCAGATTTACCAATTTTTGTATACTGCAGAGATTTAGAAAGAATATGGATAACTTCTGAATAAATAATATCGTGATAAGACGAAAAAAAGAAGAAGATTTTATTGAATCATGATATATTTGATAATTGTTTATGCTAACCAAAAGATTATTAAACACTTTAATGCAGCATCCCTGGAATTAATTAAATCGTTACTAATTTCTTTGCTGTTTTGGTTTTTCCAGGGGGTTAATTATTGGAAATATACAAAAGCTGATAAGAATAAGACCCTGGGGTTCTTTGTTTAATTACTATATAAGTTTTCTATAAGAAGATAAATTTATTCAGGAGATAAACCCATGCACTAAAGGAGATAAACCCATGCACTAAAGGGTTTAAACAGGACTTTACTTGTAGCTGATACCACTGCATGTTTTGTAAAATAAAAACAACAACATACTGGTCTAAACTGTGTAAAGTGAATGAATCAAAATCTAGGTTTTACCATTTGTGGACAGGAGGAAATTTGCTTGATTCCGTCTTTTTAGCCACCGGATTCTATTGATCTTTTCATCTATGTCTAAACTTTTTAGATAGTCGAATTCTGGTTCATGACTTTGAAATGTACTATATACGTTGTATTCACCATAACGAGGTGAACTCTTTGGCTGAAAAAGATGACAGCAAATATCATAAATGAGTGAAAATATTAACATTATGGAAGGGAAATCATTCAACACAGGGTGCTTAAAAAACAGTTTAAGAAATTTAAAGAACTTTTAAGCATGATTCAACAATTATTAAGGATATATATATCGAGATTGAAAAAACACCTTTTTTATAACACAATTTTTTTTATAAAAGCACACACTTTTAAGTCTGCTATAATTTATTCAAAAGGATTTTTTTAATCAAATAATTTTATCAAACCAACGAAACAAAATTTTTAATCACAAATGTATATACTTTCATTAAAAGAAAATTAGTTAACTTTCATAAGACCAGGTTTTACTGTTTGTTACAATCTTGGGAAAAACGGACATGTCCAAGATTGCAGGTTAATTCTGATGGTAACAGTTCACATCAGCAGGGTTTTCTTAAGATACAGTATGGTTGCTTCATACACTATACAATTCAGAAGACTTAATATTGGTAGCATTTAATACTGGTTGACTGTATTGTCAAACTGCAGTACCACCATATCTTATAGCCTCTTCTGCTTTTGCTGTTGAATCATTGGAGCTGAAAAGTTAACTAGTATTTTATATTTCTCCAGCAAACAGCAGAAAACAACAATATATCAACAAGGCTTACATGGAATTGATAATTTTACATATATTATCTTCACATTCTTACTTGTGTATCTATGATCTGGGTCAGGCAGAAAGCTTAAGAAATAACATGGATGCGTTTTCTCATTTTAGCTTATGTTTGATCAATCATCCTAGATTTTGTCATAATTGCATATATTAACAGCTAGTAGCATTTAACTAGTTATTTATTTTACTGTTTTCTTTTATCCTTTTGCCAATATTTTGAATTGTGTATTTGAACTATAGAAAGATGGACAATAAGTGATATATATATATGTTTCTATTGTATATAATACAGTAAACTAAACATCTCTATAGGCATATATGATGTTGAATGAAAACATGTGTGTTGCTTGCTAAACATTGGTTTAATAACTAACACTCAAAATATTACAAATACTGTACAAACAATTTTGATTAAAAAAACTTTCTAAAAAATTGAATTGCTGTAAGGATTAGCACAATGTAATGCTAAAAGGCTTGAAATTTATTTATTATATACATGTTACAAAGAAAGGCCCAAGATAAATATTGACAAAAATCAATAACTTTGTTTTTACACACAAGGGATTATGTCATACTTTAAGAGAACTTACAGCATTATCCTTTTGAAAGATAACAATTCTTCCTCCTTTGTCACCAGTTGCTAGCAGTTCGCCATTGTGATTGAATTCTACCGTGGAGATAATGTCAGCTAAAATACAAAATTTTTTTGACATGAGGGTCTAGAATGAAGGTTAAATTTTATGAGATTACTGTAATTACTCAAAGGAAAAGGGATATTTCACAGAAATTTAAATGGGCAGTGTTGGAAGATCTGGAGTTGTTTTGACTAATGTAGAGTATGGTCTTGAAAATCATTACCATTTTGATTTTTACTTGCAACTTGGTATAAGAAAGCAGCTACTGGTTGTTACTACGCAAGTGTCCGGTCAACATGTTTACTAGAAAGTTTATTTACATAGGTGCAACTTGACTTTTATTCCACGTCATCATAAAATCATTCAATTATAATTCTGAAATTAATTTTCAAAGCAAAATTAGTGGATTGAAGAAAATTTGGTGATTCTCTGTTTATAACATTTTATAACAGATTCAAGAACAAAGATTTCCAACATTAATTTTTTTTACAGATATAAGCTTTGTATAAACGAGTTTGTCTTTACCAAGAAGTCAGATATAGAGGGAAAAGTGGACATATAATTATAGCTCTGTGGAATGCGTGAGAACGCTAAAAATGTCATGTTTCTGGATAAGCGAGGTACGTTCTGGATAAACGAGGTATGTGCCATTAAAGTTGCAAAATAGCAGTTCGAAGTAGCTAATTCTGGAAACTGACGAGCAATGATTGGACTAAATTAAAAGCTTTCTAGCAGTCTTGGCGTGTGTTTAGATTGTACATAGTAAAAAAACAGAAGGCAAACCAAAGTTATTGGCTGAACGTTTGACATATTTGGGCCTGTTTTCACAGTTCCCTTGGCTTTAGAGCTTCGAAGACAATGAGATTATTCTTGTAAATTTGTGTGAAAAAGTGTGTGAAAAAGGTTTTTGAAGCGTTTAGTTACCTAGCCAGTAGTTTTCAGCTATACTTCTCTCTTCCGAATATGCCAATCCGTTAATTAAGGAGCTATCTTTTCAGGTCTTAAACATGTAGTAGAATGTTCACCGAAGCTCTCTGGTTAGTTTGGTATAATGTATTCTGTATTCCAACATCAGGGAATCACTGTACCGTACCCTTGTTTCTATGTGGTATTCCCCCTAGTATTAATCGCATGGATTAAGAAAAAAAAAAGCTCTCCCGCACGTTACATTCTTACAGTTAAATATTTAGTTATATCATTATACCATCCATTTCAAAAAAAATTCATGCCAAATGATCCAACTTTGAATTCAGCAAGTAAAGGTGAGATAATTCACACATTCACTGCGTCTTGTTCCTAATGAATTTAGTTATTATGAAGAATTACTGCACAAGGAATAACAAGAAACAAAAACATTGACAAACTATTGCCTAAAGAATGTTCCTTTTTGTAGAATTTCTTTATATAAAAAGTACAGTAACATCAATTTGAATGTATAACATTCAGGTTTAAAAAGATCTATAGCTAGACTTGATTCCTGACTAAAATCTCAAACTGAATGTTTTGATAAAAACATGTAAGTATATTAACGTTACAAAATAAAACAAGTTATAAAGGTCTAAACATTTTACTATGTGAAAGGATTATTATAACATCAATGGGCATGGGTGCATTTTACATAAGAAAGGGCACTTTTGACAATTAAAATTGTAGAAAGAGCATCCCAAAATAGGGCACTACCTTTGATAGTAGAAGGCAAAAAAGATATAGAATGTCCCCTGATGTGTCAAAGCCAAATCCACATGAGATGCTTTTGGTTCTATACATGTGTGATTTGTATTTGTAAAGATTTAGAGGCAATCACTTCAAGAGTAGGCTTAAACACTACTACCAACATAAACATTTATGACTGTGATTTCAAACACTTCCTTAAAAATAATAATAAAGAACCACAAAATACAAACTTTTAAATTTGTGTATATAAAAATAAATCACTATCTTTAAAACCTGCTTGATGAACGAAATACCACCATGGGGACTCAACAGTAAGAAAGAAAACTGATGTCAGCTGATTAGCCAAGTAAACTAAGCCCTCTAGTTTTTCCTTTTCTCAAGCTGATTTTACAGCATTTGAGAAAGACATAATATATAGCCCTTTTCTCAAGCTGATTTTACAGCAGTTGAGAAAGACATAATATATAGCAACTGTTGGTAGAAAAACGTTTTTTATAATAAATGCTAATGCAATCATTTCCTAATTTTTTAACCTTGCTCAATAAAAGTAAACACATAATGAAATTGTGAAAACAGTTAGTAAATTACACATCACAAACCATTATATTTAATGATCCTGTATATAACTTCTCATTCAATAAAAAAGAATTAACAAAAAGTATATATATAATATATTTATTTTAACTTTACTTTAACGTAACATTAATGCATGCATGAGAGGAAAAAGATTGTAAAATAAAACAAAACAAAAGATACCTTCAGTAATTTCTTCTTCACTTGTTCCTTTCACCTGAGAAAAGCACCATTTAACAGGAACATCTTCACTGCCTATATACAAGATAAATATAATCAAGTTTATTTTAAACCGAAGTCATTTTGATAATATAATATACAACTTGACAACAATTTATTGTATTATTTGTGAAGTACAATGTACCATAAACATAAATTTTTTACATTACGAAATAATTTTTCTATTGAGTTAAAACACATTTCTGCTCAGTCTCTTCCCAGGGAAATTTTAAACTTTGTGCTTTTCAATACTTTCAGAAGACTTCAGTAGCAAATACTGTATCTATATATCTATGCATAAAATTGGAAAATTCGGAGTGTAAATGGGTCTTTACTCTCCTTGTAAGAAATAATATGTGATTTTGTAATACATCGAATTAAATATAATTTTATGTAGTTTGTAAACTTTAGTCACTCAATCCACATATACTACTGTTTCTTAAAGTTTATAAAGATAATATATAACTTTTATAAGTTTTAGCAAATAAACATTTTACACTGCAGTGTAGGTAATCGTAACCTATAATCATTTATTGTAAAAACCTTTTAGCAGACCATGTGCAATGTATTTATATAACCTTTTTTTACACAAGACACAATATGGGTACAAAATTCATGCCTCTTTACAAGTGTAGCTGAAACCAAAAACCAGTTATCATGCCTCATGTAAACAATAGCACAATACAATAATACTACACTATCCTGCTCCTACGTACTGTATAGGGGCATGCTTATTAATTGCAAGGCATATCAAGTTACTGCTTTTACAGTAGTCACACTTGATGTCTTGTTTTTATTTACGGAATAATTTATTTTCCGTGCTCAATCAACCAGTCAACCAGAGAATTCTGAGTTAACCTACAAATTAGTCAAACATTTCTAACATTTTACCAGATAAACCGGTTTTTTTCTCAGCAGTTTCAAACAACCTTGTTTTGTTATGAAGTCTTCTCCACTGCATATCTTATGTATTCAACAAGACATCTTCTGGAATGAATAAAGATTTTTACTTTATAATGACTACAATGTAGCAATAAAATAATAGCACAAAAAGTTGCTTCTGTTACTATGCTATTTTAACAGTGTGCAAAAGAATTCAACTGACAGAAGTAAAATAAAATTCAAAACACAACACAGCAGATCGTATTAAGTTTAAACAGTTTATGAAATTAAGCATGTGAACAGACAGGGGCGGTTTTTATCTGTTACAATCTTTGATATGTCTCTTGAATATGTAGGATATGTGCTATGCTTAATAGTATGCTTGTGATTAAAAAAAGCAAGTCATTGTAGATGGCATCTGGAAAGTGCAGCCCCAAATATTTAACGAACAAATAAAAGCTTTCTATCATCAAGCTGTATGATGGTGATCATCAAACTGTATGGTGTTTAAAAAAAATTCATTTCTGTGAATTTTTACTGTTCACGAGGCATTCATTAAGGGTTAGATAATGATTCTGAACTTAATATGGTGTTACAATAGAAATTACAATGAGAATCCTTCTTATTTATATAAAAAACTTATTATTTGTTATTCACTACTTTCTTATGTATTATGATTATTTCAAAAACTTGTTTTGTTCGATTATAAATTCGATTTATCTGCATTTGTAAAGTGAATGCTGTATTTTTTAAGTATATGTTGTAGAGAAGTAGAAGGAGTAACAGTTGTAAACCTTTTTATTGTGATTTTCTTTTCTTCTTCCATGTTAACTGTTTAATACAACCAACACTGTGCAAAACATGTAGTCAAAAAACCAAAACAGACACTAGCTGATGTAAACCAATCAAATTCCCTAGCTGGTAATCTGGGGTGAAATTGGCAGTTAAATTTATTTCCAATCAGTGTTATCCCCAGAAATCGTAAGCACTAGTGAGTTGCCTTTACAGCTGGGGCTGTAGGGCAGTGGTTAAAATAAACATTTAATGTTAGTCAGAATTTAAGAGCTTTACAAACAGCAGGAGTGTAAGTAGCCTTCCTTCGAGGCATATACATAATAATTGCAGTAAAACTGTGTTTTAATGTAAGAAATCTTCATATGAAAAATCGCATTTTTAGTTCTAAACAGTTTTAAGATAAGAAATATTTGTCCATAGAATGGAGTACAATCATGTTTTAAACATAAGAATTCTTCATTCATATCCTGTGATAAAACAGTTTTTTAACCTAAGAAATTTTCATTCATAGCATGTAAAATCACTGTAAAAACAGGTTTTAACATAAGAAATCTTTGTTCGTAGAACGAAAATCACAATAAAACCATGTTTTAACGTATGGTTTATTCATTCCTTTTATGTAAAATTAGTGAAAATTAGTTTTATGGTGTAAGAAACCTTCCATTGTGGCACATAAAATTGTGGTAAAACAGTTTTTAAAAGTAGGAAATCTTTGTTTGCAGCATGTAAAATCGCTGTAAAACCAAGTGTTAATGCAAGAAATCTTCATTCGTGTCATGAGGAATTGCAGTATAACAGTTTTTATGGAAAACAGAACAACCATTTTTAATGTAAGAATTCTTTGTTCATATCATGTAACATAGTGGTAAAAGAGTTTTTAACAAGAAGTTTGTAGACTTAATTTATCTGTAAAACCATGTTTTAATGTTTGCTCGATTTTCAAGCTTTCAAGAACTTTTACGAGTGAGTTTTTACAGCCACTATACATTTAAGAGGTTGTTGTAAGTGACATTTATGGTCATTACTACAATTTTCTGGTTTTGGAACTTATTGTATATGACTTTTTACTGCCGCTACTATGATTTTCTTACTTATAAATTTATTGTGTGAGAGTTAACCCAATATTTGTTAGCTTTAAAATATAATAGTGGAAGACTACCTATGTCAAGGCTGTGAAAATCCAGTCAAATTATCGTAAACCATGTTTTATATCCTGCAATTCTTCAATGGAAAAATTCTAGAAAGAAAGAAATTGAAGTTTGAAAAAGATAAACAGCTTTTCCTCTATCATTTACTTCTGGTTCATTGGGGAGGTGCTTGGCATCTAGACAACCTGTTTATTCATAAGAATGTAGTTCATGGAATTACATAATACACAGCAGCAGCGCTGTTTCTTTATATAAATGAGACACATCTCAAAAGACCTTTAACATTTCATTTAAAGAAGATGATTTATAAATAGCACAGGGAACACTTGTTTTAGTAAATGAGTCGAGAATGTAAATATATTAAAAATTTCAAATAAAAGGTTTTTGATATCACACCACACAGCATAGCAGCTTCCAACGCAAAATGTGCTTGGGGAGAAACCTGTCAATAGTGTGGGAAAATGGTGCCGGTTCTTGTGTTGTTGTTCCCGCATCTGTTGGGAAAGCTTGGGATTTGAAACAAAACAAGAAGCACTCCACACTTGAAAGCTCCACGCGTTGTTGGAAAATGAAGCTACAATGGTGCTCATAATATTGAGACAGCACCAAAATTACACATTTAGTTTGCTACCAAGTGAAGTATATACAAGTTCTACAACTATTTGCGTGGATCCAACTGCTGGCTATTTACTTTATTACTTTAGACGTAGGTTAGGTTTTTTGGTTCATGCTTTTTGTCCATGGTTGGTCAAGAAGTACAGACTAGCTTGCCTTCTTTTTTATTCATATATGAGCATTGTGATGTCACAGTTTTTCTAGGTTTTTTACTAGACCATTCTCATTTTTTGGAGATTTTCAAGAAATGGGATAAGTGCTAAGGGACCCAAAATGCCATGGTTGTAGCATTCCAAATAAACCTATGCTAGCTTTTACCAAGTTTTGGCATACAAAATAAGTATAGGCATGATTGCTGATGCTTCTGAAAATCCAATCTCAATTTTCACATACTAAATTTGAAAATGTTTAGTTTACTATATTTTATATCTCATTATGTAATCTTGAACTTGGACAAGCAATCTAAACTCTAGCAGCACTGAAGCTTCATTGTCACAGAATCAACCATTTTGGTTACGAATATGAGATCAAAAGGAAAACAGACTTTTTACTCTGGATCACTGCACATAGACTATAGAAGAATGCAAAAGAAATTCTAATAAAGGCATATAAACCATAACAAGAAAGCCAGGAGGCTATAGAACTGATGGAACTTTACTCATGCCAACAACTACACTGATGATAGTGTATTTCATGCACTGTTGTTTTGTTGTCATGTTAACATTTATACTTAATCATTGGTATGATCATTGTTGTTTTTAATTAATGCCTATTGTGTAAGTATAACAATGGTTTCTGGTCCCTTCATTTTACTATCAAATTTGACGTAGCAACCATTTTCAGTTATCTTATGATGATTAAATTTGTTACTTTTGTGATTGCACAAAAAATTATGTTCACCAAAAAGTGCAAAACATTTTCACTGCAAAACATTTTCACTACAACAGACGACATAAATAACACCGAGATTAATATCTCCCCTACTTCACATGGAGCTAATTAAGACATCTTACACATCAATATCATAAAATCAATACAGGTTTCCCACAAATAAATACATAGCACAAATCCTTGGCTTTTCCTAATTTTTCCCGAAAATTATAAGTAGTATAATTTAATTGATTTTTGCCTGTTTTATAAAGTATAAAAATGGTATATACATGAAAACTGCATTACTTGTTATGTGTTTACTCATCCTGTATTATATATATATATATTTAATGATAACATACACATATTGCCAGCCTTGGTATATTGATCTTATTCACGTATCTTCATATTACTCTAACCTAACACTACTTAAATAATTACTTTTAAAATGAGAGGTAAACCGTTTCAATAAAATAAAATAAAATAACTGCAGTCAGCTGACAAGAAACAAAATGATTGGCCTTAACCCTATTCAGCCTAGGCTTTTTGGGGCATATTCCTTCCCCTTCCCCTCCATCACTTTTGATATAGACATGAAATAACAATATAACTTGGCACATAAATACTTGGGGAAAATACATCATCAAATACATTTTTGCCTATTTGTCACCAAGAAATTTGAGACCTAATTTAAATGTTCTAAAATAAGACTGGGGGTTTTATCAAATAGAAATAGCTTATTTGACTATTTATTATTTCTGATTTCTAAACAAACTTTTCTTTCTAACAGTATATAATATCATGACATTAAAAAAATAGGCTGAATAGTGTTAAGGATACTGCATACATTCATCACAAAAATTTCGGATATTTTTTTTCTGTACCCCATAAAAGCTAAGTTATTATCAAAGTAATATTTATTTTGAATAAGAAGTATCAAATTTAATTTTGGTTACGTGAAAAAAGGGGGGCAATAAATAGTTTTTCCTAACTTTTCCTACTTACTATTACGTTTTTACACAATGCAAATTATAAAGATTATAAACATATTTGAGCATGCGTGGATTCTACCCACATTCTACTCCATTAAAATATAAAAACATGTATATACCGATTTTACTAAAGAAAAACAAAAGGTTTAAAATGCAAAATAAAAGTCATGTGGCCGCCTATTATAAAAGATCTAAACATTATTTGTTCATTTCTGAGATCGAGATGCAATTTAAAATATTAAATTTCTCAAAACATGAAAACTTTACTGAAACATACAAAAAATGATTTCATTAGGGAGAATTAATTAAGCTAAAAAATGGTCTCATATTTCGTTTAGATTGCGTTGTTTTGTTTTTATTGACATGTAAAAAGAGTTTTCGGTTTTGTACAGGTTAGAATGAAGTTTCGAATCATATATTTTTTGATGAAATAAATTATAGAGGGGACTTGGAGCTCTTTTAAGCTATAAGCCACATAAAAATAAGCTCAATATTTTTTATCTTCCCACAACAGACTAAGTTAACAAGAGATACAGTAGATAGAGGAATTATTCAGCATTCAGAAAATATATACTTTTATATATAAATTATTTGAAGAAAGTGAGATATTTTT